>PVJL010008171.1:0-69473 GCA_004026885.1 Lyroderma lyra | reverse complement strand
CTGAAAAGATTTTCCAACTCTCAGATGTTTAAATTAAAAAATAACTTTATTTTTATTACATATATTTTAGAAAATACATAGAAAAAGAGAATAATAGCACTCTTAATTTCAATAACCAGAATCACTGTTCATTCTGTCCTTTGTATGTATATATGTTCATGTATACATGTGTACAGTCACACACATATATATATATATAATTTATTAATTAATAAAATGGGATGATATGCTTTTGTAACCTGCTTTTTTAAAACTTAGCAAGGTATCTCAAACATATTTTTATGTTACAATAAAAATTTACATATAATTTCAAATGACGGAATTGAAATATGAGATATATATTGTATGTTTGTTCCATATGTATGTAACATATGTATTCCACTGCTGTCTTTACCCCAAAGTAAAGGGATCCCCATTTTCATGAAACCTTGACAATACAGGAAATTCTCATTAAAAAGTAAAGTTGGGGTAAAGATAGCAGTGGAATACAAAAATAAATAGGGACTAAGTTTGATGGGAAAAAGTGGCATGAAATAAAACGGAAATGTAAAAAGGGTAAGCCAGTCATGAGGGTTTTATCTTGACAAAATTATCATTAGAAATATCTACAGAAAGTCAGTTTATTTCTCAATCCTACAATAATTTGAACATATTTTGATTACTATACTTTTCACATTGCATTATAATTTGTGATGTGTTCTCCTTGATAGATTAACTCCTTATAGAAATTATATTTTTTATCACTGTATCTCCAGCACCTATCAGAGTCTCTACCTAGCTCATGTGAAGTGCTCAATAAATGTATATTTTACTTAGCTATCATATATTTATTATATTTAAAATAAATGAGTTATAATGTTAGGTTAATTTTTTTCTGATCTATATTCCAGTTTAATAATTATTATTTCAGCTGTGTATGGACTGCTTTTTAACTCGATAATTCAGTAATTTTTTAAAATTTATTTTTATTGTTAGACTTATTGGGGTGACATCTGATAGCAAGAATTACATAGGTTTGACTTAATTATGTTTTTCATTTTTAGATGTTTTATTTAGATGTTTTCTAAATATACCTGGTAATTTTTAATAGTCTCTGTTATTTGTTCATTATTGTAATTTCTCTTATTATTAACACAAAAGTTGCATACATAGTAATTTTATATTCTGTTATATGATAATCCCAGTTTTTAAGGGCTCAATCTGTTTTTAAGTGGTCTAAATCTGTTTTTGTGGTTTCTTATGTTTTTCAACTATAGTAGCTTATTTATCTCTGTATTTTATAATTATATTGATTGTGAGCCTATATTATTCTCATATATTGGGAATCCAAGAGACTTAACTAGGTCATGCTTTCCTCAAAGAGAATTTGTGTATTTTTGGGGGAGCCAGGATTACTACTGACATGGAACTACAATATCCACCTTCTAGGGTACTTCTTAAAGCAGAAACTGCAGGTTTAGCACTCCAATGTTGCCATTAGTCAAAAGTATAATGCTGTGCTGTAAAGCTTATGTTGGCACTTGTCTTAGGTGTTTGTTTGCTGCTCTTGACTCACTGCTTTAATTTCAGTTTTTTTTTGTTTTTTTTTTCTTTCAAATCAAAGAGAGCATCTCTCAGAGGGTTCTTTTGGTTAATTGGAGCCTCCAATTGAATTTAAAGTCTGTTTTCCTGAGATCTAGCTGTATTTTAGTTGGATGGTATTTCGGATCATCTTGTTCACCCTAATACTAGAAGCGGAAGTCTTCTGTTATTTGTTGTAGTTATTGTGTTTTACATAGAGGTTGATGAAAATTTCTTAATTCTTTTAAACTTTAGAATAATTTTTCTTCATAAAATTTCTTGAATTCTTTTAAAACTTTTTAATATTTCATATGTGAGAAACATAAATGATGAGTGTTTTGGCAAGATTTAAAGCAAGCTTGTCCAATCTGCAGCCCATGGGTCACATGTGGCCCAAATTGCCTTTTAATGTGGCCCAACACAAATTTGTAAACTTTATGAGATTTTATTTTTGCGACCCTTTTTTTAGGTTAACAACTATTGTTAGTGTTAATATATTTTATGTGTGGCCGAAGACAATTCTTCTTCATCTATGGAGCCCAGGGAAGCCAAAAGATCGGACACCCCTGATTGAAGGTTTTCATGTCAGCTAATGTATTTCATATTTAGATTTATATAGTAAGAAACATTATGTTGTATATTTGGTGTTGCCACTTGAATTTTTTGAAAACCACTGTGTGTTTAAATGCAGCAGTCTTTCAAAGTTGTTCTCCTAATTTGTGTGTGTGTGTGTGTGTGTGTGTGTGTGTGTGTGACAGAGAGAGAGAAAGAGAGAGAGAAAGAGAGAGAGAAAGAGAGAGAGAGAGAGAGAGAGAGAGAGAGAGAGAGAGAGAGAGAGAGAGAGGGAGAGAGAGTGAGAGAGAGAGAGAGAGAGGGAGAGACCCAGAGAGAGACAGATACTACTGGATTGGGTAGAACAGATGTCCCCATCTGCCAGGCCATAGACTGGTATTGGTCTCTGGGCGAGCAAGAGAAGCTTCATCAATATTTACAGCTGCTCCCATCTCCCACATTACTGCCCAAGCTCCGCCTGCTGTCAGATCAGGGCAACATTCTCATAGGGGCTCAAAACCTATTGCGAATACGGAATCCTGTGCACGCAAGGGATCTAGTCCGTGCTCTTTATGGGAATCTTTGCCTGATGATCTGAGGTGGAGCTGAGGCGGTGATGCTAGCATTGGGAAGCAGCTGCAAATACAGGTTAACATTAGCAGAGTTTGATGGCACAGAGATCATAATAAATCAATTGCTTACAGACTCATATCAAAACTCTATCAATGAGTGGCAGTGACAATTAAGGTGCATCTGGTGGCAGGCTTTATAGTGGTGAGTTGATGTATTTCAATTGTACAGCTGCATCTGGTGGCATGCTTGAAATCAGAATTCCAACACGTATTTTAGTCCATATGAGGCCTACCCATTATTTTATTTACCACACTTCTGTCTGCCCCTTTTTCCCACACTGTACATTTGTCTCAGCTGGGATCATCAGTTGTAGGAAAACAAGATCCAGGCTCCCACTGATGCTGCATTATGGTGAGTTGTATAATTATTTCATCCTCTAAGTAGAAAAAGAACAGCAGCAGTCTTGAGTTGAGAAGGAATTGTGCAATAGCTACTCTTTGGTAAGCCTGGTTATTAGACTCTGTGCTAATGGCTTTACTGTTGTAATTTCAGCCAGTCTTCCTAAGAACCACATGGAAGCTGTGGTAGTACTACCTCATTTTAAAGATGAGGAAACTGAGGTTCAGAGTGGTTAACCATCCTTGTTCTAGGTCATATGGTCATTAGATAGCAGGGTCAAGATTTAGTGCCTTCAAAGGCTGTGCTTCGTAAATTCAAATATGAGCTTGCCTGTAATCTTTGGCTCCCATCTATGGGTTTCATATTCCTTTTTTGATTGACTAATATAGAAATGAAATAATTAATCCATTGGTATTTTAAAGTAAATGTCTTTTAACTTTTATTTGAAAATAAAACTTTTTTCTTCTGTATTTAGGAAGGTACTTTGAACAAAAGGATTTAACATTTTTTTTGATGTCTAATATCAGATAGAAAATATGGATGTGTTGGCATAGTAAGTAATGAGCAAAGAGCATATATTTTGAAGATTGCATGCTTGCTTCAGTTGATTCAAAATTTTGGCAAAAGTATTTTTATATACTTAAATATCTTTCATTTAAGAATTATAATACAGAGTCTCTTATTTCTTTTTTTACTAAAAAACATTTCCAAAAATACTCACAAAATTAATTTCTCAAGTCAATAACATTGAAGTATTTTACAGCTTTTGGGGAGGCAATTTAGTCATATTAAATTATTACTTAAATATTAAAACTGATTTTTATTCTCTCTTATTAGTTAATGAAATGCTAAATTTAACTAATTAATTATTAAAGATACTCAATTAAATTATTATTTATTTAAAAAGCAATGCAATACTTGAAAAGACTGGGAATTTCATAGCACTTTTTAATATTTTATATTAAAAGTAACTCCAGGGGAGTTCCCTGGTGGGGTAGTGGCTAACTAAGGCTTCAGTGCTGTCAACACTGTGGCCTGGGTTCGATTCCCAGCCAGGGAACTACCCACATTAAAAAAAAAAAAAGTAACTCCAGTTATGTTTAATTGTTTGCTGACAAAGCTGTTGAAGAAACCAACATTGTATTTAATAGTTTTAATGCTTTTGGGGGTTTGAGTTTTCCTTTTGACTTGGAGAGAGTTTTTACAAAAGAGATCTGATAATAATAGGTCGCTACTGAAGCATGTAACAACCTCTTGGGGTTTTTTTCCCAGAGGTCTGTGAGGTGGTATCTGGTACAATAAATTAACAGTGAACTCCATGCTGGGAAACATGAGCACACACTTGCTTTCTTTTAAGCTGTTTTAAAGAATGTGCTTATAGTTTACCTGACTTTAGAAAATACGTTTATGGAATGAAGAATACTCGAGGGATGCTGTATGAAGATATTCACTGATATTTTATGAAAGGTTTGTAAGTTTGGGGTTTGATTTTATTTCTTCTTAAGCCTAGAGTTTAAAAGCAATTTGAGAACTAAATAAAAGTCTCTACAGGGACCTTTCAGTTTGTGGGTTTACCAATAACATTTTGAAAAATCCTATTACTATTAAGCACTGCAGTTCTTCATTAGATTTCAATAGCACTTTTTCTCTTTCTCTCTGACACTTTGTAAGTAACAGATCTATTCAATTGGAACATAACACTTTACTGTGGATTAATAGTAATTATTTTCCTTAAAACAGCCAAATAGCATTTAAAACAAGGCTTTGAAGAATATGAACAAGAAGATCAGCCTTTTCAGTCATAAAGAGAAATGATTTTGAAGTGACATTAACTTTCAAATGAAATTCTATTGGGAAACTTGGTAATGGCTCATGCTTTTTTCTTTTTTGGGGAAAAAGACTTCTAAGCTATAATTTTTAACATTTTTTAGGTGCACTCATGCTTTTAGCTTGTACTATGCAAGTCAAAATAACTTGGTATTTTAGAGCCTTAAAGTTTAATATTGTTTTAAATAATCCTCTTCCTGAAAGCCATGTTGGACATTTCTATTACTTTTATCATTATGAGTATATGCCTTGGAGCAGTCTCTTAAAGAGACTTTCATGAAGTCACAAATTTATTTTAATATCTTGCCCCTGTGGATTTCATATTTGATTGCACTTTTAATTCAATTCGAATTAAAGTTTGTTCTGAACAATCTTTTTTATTTTTAGAGATGTTTGTTGTTTTTAGTTAATTTTCTTAAAGTAATTTTGAGTTGTCAGATTAACTGAGCCAAATAGATTATTGAAAAAATTTTTCTCTGCATTTTTCTTCTCTTTTAAATAGGATTTAAGAATGTTAAAAGATCAAGGTGTGTTTCTTTAGGAATCCCATATGACTTTTCCCTTTCTACAGCTTGTGTCAACATCCAAGTGGGTGTACACTCATATAATACTACTTTCTTACTGGTAGTACTTCCTAATATTTCCTTTACACTAATTGACTTAAAGTAATGAGTTTTATTTCTGGTTTGTCAGGATAGTTCTATTCCATCGGTGTTGGCTAGGGTTCCTCATGTGGATTTATTCAATTGGTGAATTGCCTAGCCTGCAGCCTCCAAGAAGGGCTCTGTTACATGTCTGAGGCCTCAGTGTTGATTATTAGTTGGGTGACTATGTCATCTTCCTTATAGTGTCTCTGTTTAGGTAGTCTATTGAGTGCTAGGCCTCTAGCTGGCACAGCATCACATCTATTTGTCACTGCTGGTAACTCAGTTTTTAGATTCTGCCTCTTGATGAGAAGAACAGCAAGTGGAATTCTAATGTATTCTACATGCAAGTCCCTCATTAGCTCTATGATTTGCAATTTTTTGTGGGAGTGGGGGGGACTAGTTTCTTCGATATGACAGCACAAACACATGCAATAAAAGAAAATATTAAATAAACTGGACTTCATTGGAGTTTAAAAACTTTTGTGCATTAAGAGAAGGTAAAGGCAGGATGGGAGATATTTGTGAATCATATGTCTCATAAAAGACTTTTTTATTTAGAATATATAAAGAACACTTATAAATTAACAACAAAAACATAAACAATCCAATTAAATAATAGGCAAAGGACTTGGATAGACATTCTCCAAAGATGATATACAAATAGCCAATATGTACATGAGAGGATGTTCTATATCATTAGTTATTAGGGAACTGAAAATTAAAAGCACAATGAGATATCACTTCATGTACTGCATAACAATCATTGGCAAGGGTATGGAGAAACTGGGACACTCATACGTTACTGGTGCAAATGTGAAATGGTGCAGCTGCTGTAGAAAACAGTTTGGCAGTTCCTATTAAAAATAGAATCACCAGATGATCCAGCAAATTCCTTCTAGATATATACCCCAAACAATTGAAAAGAAGTGTAGAAACAAAAACTTGTGCCTAAAAGGTTCATAGTAGTAATGTTTACAACAGCCAAAAGGTGGAAACCACCCAACTGTCTATCATCAACTGATGATTGGATAAATAAAGTGTGATATATCCATACATTGCCATATTATTCAGTCATAAATAATGGTACAAACCACAACATGGATAAACCTTGAAACCCTTATGCTAAGCCAAAGAAGCCAGACACAAAAGACCACATATTGCACAATGCCATTTGTGTAAAAAACTAGATTTGGCAAAACATAGACATAAAGCAGGTTAGTGATTTCCAGAGACTGGGGAGAAGGGAGAAATGGGGCTGACTGCTTAATGGGTGAGAGATTTCTTTTTGTGTTAATGGAAATATTTTGGAACCAGAAGTGGTAATGTTTGTCAAACATATTACTAAATGTCACTAAGTTGCACACTTTGAAAGATAAGTGGATCAGAATTGAGTCACCTCAGTTTTCCCACACAAAGCTATCTTAAAATTACCAAATAATCATCCAGCTCCCAAACACATGAGTGCTGTGACAAGATCTGCAGTACGATGTCATTTACCCCTAGCTGACTCTGAATGTGTTAGCAAGAAATGCTTATAACTTTATGCTTCTGAAAGTTTTTATTCATTTTTAGAGTATTGTAACAATTTGACTGATATAGTATCTAATATCATATACAATAAAAAGAAATAGGGCTTTTTGGAGAAATAGGCTGATTTGAATACAAGGGCAAAGAAGATGACAGGTAAACTTTGGACATGTCATATCAAAAGGCAAGGAATCTTTCAAGAAATAAAGAGGTTTTCAAAGGACATAAAGGTCTGGAGATGGATAGGGGTGATGGTTGCCCAGCAATGTGAATGACTTAATTCCATGTAATGGTTCACTTAAACATGATTAAAATGCTAAATTTTATGTATATTTTACCACAATTAATGAAAAAAAGGACACAGGAAACAGGATGAAGGAATTTCTACTAATCACAGATATATAAATGGACATTAAATTTGAGCTTCAAAAAATAATTATTGCAGTATATTAAAACATATCAAATATGTGAAAATCTTGAATTCATAATGATACTAGGAAAAAAAAAAGAAACCAAAGTCAGGGAAAAACTCATTTGAGTGACTATTACACTGACATAAGAACTCAACCTTAAAGGATACATAACAATGCGAGATCCTGGATTAGATCTGTGTTTAGTGAAACCAGCTATAAATGTTATTTTGGGAGACAGTTGGGAAATTTTAGGGAAAAGGGGATATGATCTCATAGTAGAGATTGCTAATTGCTTCCCAGTAGTTACTCTTCCTTTTCTCTATTTAGAAATAGAACTCTCTGAGTTTTAGTTGCAACTGGAGATAACCCAAATAGAGAGTACATTTTCCAGTATTCTTGTAGTTTAGGGTGACATGTCATTAAGTCCTGACCAATGGGGTGTGAGCAAAAGTAATATATGTGCTCTGAGTGAAAGCCCTGGCTATTATATAAGAGAGATCTCTATTTTGTTTCAACCATTTGTTTTTGGTTTCTGTGAAGCTTTTGTTTAACCTATTTCCTAACAAAATGCAGATCTTGTTTGACGTCCAGGCTATTAAAACATATCACACATACATATACCCAGATACATTAAGAATAAAGTAATGAATAAATAATAAAAGGACAAAGTAATGTAGTAAAGGAGAGCTAAAGAGAAATAATAACAAATTTTCATTTAAGGCATTCAAGACTTTACAAAGCTAAAGGAACTATGTGTTAAAATATTTTTTTGTAGGCATTGGAAGAAATAAACCAGTTTATAAGGAAAGACTTTTGTATGATCCTGAATTCAGAGAAGAATTTATTATGAGGACTTTTTAACAGTTGAAATATTTGTATCAAAATTATATCTATAATATAATTTTATAAAAATGCGTTTTACATATAACATTTATTATATAACCTTTTGATTAATTTGGGGAGTAGAAAGTTAAACCTTAGTTATGTAAATATTTTTCTACAGAATATGTAGAACTGGCTTAAGACAGGATAACACAAGCTAATGTAACCACCAGGAAGAGGATAAATATCTTAAACCAGTATTTCAAACTGGGTTCTGTAAATGACAGGACAGTGGAGGAGTTCCATAAATGTTTGATTTGAATATGGTTTAAATATTTAAAAGAATGTTTTAACCACTGTTAAAAAAAACTTATAAAATATTTCCCTGCCATCTCTTTTAGTGAAGAAAATTTTTAGGATGAAGAGTCAGCTCTTAGAAAACTGCTACCCTTTGAGATTAATTTCCATCTGATTTAGGATTGTCTCAATATTGTGTTGTTGCATCCTGCATGACACAGGCAGTGGGGGAATGGGAAGGGCGATGCAAGGTGAGTAAATACAGCAGCCAAAAATAAGTTTCAAGCGGGGTCAAGGGTCTCCAGCCTCATGGACTGAAAGCGCCCCGAATCGAGCCAATGCATAACTTTTATCGGTGAGCATACAAGGAAGTAAAACTGGTTATTCCATGGTCCGTGCATAACGTTGCCTACGGGATAGCCTTTATTCCGAAAGTCCCCATTGTGTTTCAACATGCATTGTATCTCTATAAGAACATATAGCCCTAAGGACTCAGTGTACTGAAACCACCCCAGGGGGTTGACTCAGTACCTAAATCACTCCTGTTGGTGCATGATCGATATTGTTCTTTCAGGTCACCATGGGAGCAGTGTGGGACACAAGGCAGCCAGGAGGTAAATGATTAACCTAGAGAGGTTGAAGGGCTGTGCCTCTCACCTCTGTAGAGCCCAAGCTCTCTCCTGATGGCCCCTATGTGACTGTGCCTGTCTTAGGTTGTTCCTCCCTTGAGGAATCTTACCCATCATTGACTAACCAGCCATCCTCTGGGACCTTACAGGGTGATGTGAGGTATTCTATGCCCCCGTGGCCTCCACGCTTAGCTCCTGCCTTAGGATGCCATGGGCAATTCATAAGGGGACAGACGGTTTGGCAGTTGTAAGGCAATATTGTGTAACCAAAACAAAATACAAAAACAAATTGGATCCTGAGGCTGGTGCAGCTACAATGACAGTTGTAACCATCAATTTAAAATCTTTGGGGTTCAACAGAATAACTTCATTTTCTATAAATTTGAATTAAACTAAATTTATACAAATAAAATGCACTTTATATATTAGGGCTGAGTGTAGAATTATTTTTGACAGAGGGTTTTATTGCTAAACTAATATTTGAAATCCACTTAGACTGGCCCCTAGATTATCAATAATCTCGACTGGACTTTGGACAGGAACCATCAGACAGATAATTCCCCATCGAGATAGATGGATAGTCACTGTCTGACAGGAAGGCACTCTCTGAGGTTGACTGAAAGATCAATATGTTTTAGACGCCAGAAGCGTAGACACTAAAGATGCTGATAGGAGCCTAATTTGTGTTGCAAGGTTAGTGGGGAGGGGGGCACCCAATTTGCGAGCACTTGGGCACAGGAGGCAGGACAAGACTTTCCCTGAATATTATCTCTGAATCTATTCAATTGCTACACAGAGCCTTGATTTAAAGCTGAAAGTTTTGTACCTTAAAGGTTGACTATCCTTACTTGGATAATTTTGAGGGCATTGATGGTTAAACACATTTACCACTGTAAAACTTTAACATTGATCAGTAAGTAACATTGGTTTTTTGAGATTATACCTTGATGAATTTTCCTCTAAAAATATGTCTGCAGATTAGTCGTCTGGGAGATTGTTAGAAAGGCAGCATTTCAGGCATCACCTCAGACCTCTTGAATCTGAATATTCATTAAAAAGATCCCCAGGTGATTCATAAGCATATTAAATTTTGAGACTCACTACATTGAGTAGCAAAAAGAAGTCTGAAGCAACTCATTAAATTAATTGGTTGAAAAGAGATTTCAAAATATTATCCACCTTGATGACCCAGTTCACTATTTTGGTTTTATTATCGGTGTTTAAGTATTTTTCTGTCAATACTTGCCTAATAGTATGAGCTGCTTTTATAAAAGCATCACTACTACAAAACAAATATTGTAATTATTAGAAGACACCACTTTTAGTTTTATTCCGGCTGTCATGAGTATGCCATTCAGTGCTCAAAAATCTCACTGTCTGGTCTTTAATTTGCTTTTTAAATTTTCTTTTGTTTTTCTATGTTTATTTTTTAGTCATATGCTAATTTACTTACTAATTTGCTTCCAATTTTCTGTTTCCTCCAGTTTTAGTTTCTTATCTAGGTACTCATTTTTGTAGAAACTTGTGGACCTTCTAAAGGCCTTAGATGGATCTCCTTGTGATATGAAAAGGAAATGGAAATATGAAATGGCTTTAAAAACATTCAGAAAATGCTAAAAGTTTTGACACATATTTTTGACAGTATGCCAGATCTACTCCAAAAGCTTCATTAGCTACAAGCCAGTTGACAAAGTTGAAGGAGGTGACAGTTTTCAAAAAGCATTCATTTAAAAAAAATTCCAGCACATATTTTTGTCTATAATTATAATTTAAAAAGGGAGTTTTGGAAATCTTAAGTATGGTTTTAAGCTGTCTTTTTTTTCAGCTGATTTTAGAAGATGGCATTTCCAGAGTTTTTGTTTTTCTGTATCTAAAAACATAATCTATTATAGAATTTACTTATTGGAGATTTCACAATTTTAGTTGCATTTAGTGTACCATGTTCTGAGTTGTGTGTGGTATTGGAATATCAGGCGGCAGTCTTGCCTGTTAACTCTCAAGGCACATCTTGTATGATATTCAATTTATCACTTGTAATTTTGAATGATTAATCACTTACATTCTCACATCATTAAAATAAATAGTTTTCAAAACACTTTAATAGGCATTATTTTATTTTGCCTTCACTGTAACTCTGTGTGGTAGCTTTTGTTATCTCCATTATAGAAATAAAAAATCTGACCGAGGATAATGAATCACTCTGATCCCAGAGGGTGAAGAGCAGAGCTTGAATCCAGGCTATTGGATTTCTAATTCGATGCTCTATCACAAAATGTTTCTTCCCTTCTTGTTGATTTTATTTATCTCAGAATTTCCTTAAATACCATATTATTCAGCATATAGGAATCAATTGCGTATACTTTAAAGTTGTTTTACTTTAAACTGTATGTATGTTCTGCCCGAATGCTAACCAAGAAAACTTTCTCAGTTTAAAGTTTTCTTTTCCAATTCAATTATAATTTTCCCTTCAAATTTATAATTCTAAGATCTTAAAGCAACATATGTAACCCTTTATGATTTTTTAATGGATTTCTACTTGAAGAAGAATGAGGTAGCACTCATTTCAGATTTATTACCATTTTAAACAGGTTTTCTCCCTAGTTACAGGGGAAAATAGATAATAAATATGGCTATTTGTAGCACTTGAAAGGCTTTATTAATAAGTAATGTCAAACCCTCTAATGCTTTTCCTCAGAGTTATTATTCACCAACACTTTATGGATTTCTATTTGTTATGTTGCTCCTAAAATGTTGGTAGGATTCTTATATTTAGCAGACTATTCTTTTGGTTTTTTTGTTGAGTTTATTTTGAGGATAAGTTCAGTTTAGGTTTCATTTTTATATTAGATTTGAGCTTTGAATTTATATTTATTATTAAGTAATTGTCTCTATGGTTTCAAACTGCCCTTTTGTTTTTTAATATTCATTTAATTTTTTTTTATCACAAACTTAATCCTCTATACTCAGTATCTAGGACAATTGTTTATCGTAAATTGATTTTGGTTCTTCAACTTTGATATTTGTGTGTAGTTCAAGAAAATATATAGACTGTTTTCAAAGGGTCCAATACATTTTCATTTCCTTGGGATATTAATTAACTTTGTAGTTTTTGTTAGTTCTAAAATAAATGGTCTCCACATTTACAATATTTTCAGCACAGACTTTGCATCCTCTCTATTTGCCTTCGGGATATTTTCAGTTAAATGTCCTACTCTCAACTGAGATTTCTTAGGTTGAAAAGAAAAGTTCCTCTTCCTAACTAAATTACTACCCCTTTCTAACTGCTCAGAGTCAGCATTTTGAAAGGATCTCAGAGTTTTACTTTAGTTTGAACAAGTGCTGCTTCTTTGCATTATTCATTCAATTAATTAACAAACACTATAGACTGAAAATTCGTATGTGAAGTCCCAGTCCTCATTGTGACGGTATTTGGACATGGGTCCTTTGGAAGTTAATTAAATCATGAGGATAGAGTCCTCATGAGTAGCGTTAGTGCCTTTATAAGAAGAGACACCAGAGAGAATCTCTGGGCCTTGTAAGAATACAGAAAAAAAGATGGCTATCTATTATATAAGCCAGAAAGTGGGTTCTTATTGGAACACAGCCATGCTGGTACTTAGAGCTCAGACTTCCAGCCTTCAGAACTGTGAGAAATAAATGTTTGTTGTTTAAGCCACCAGTCTATGAGATCTTATTATAGCAGCCAGACAGAAAACACTAACCTTGGTGTAATGGGCTAACTTGTATCCCCTGCCCAATTCTTAAGTTGAAGTCCTAACCCCCAGAAACATAGAATGTTGTTGACTGTATTTGAAGATAGGGTCCTTAAGGAGTAATGAAGGTTAAATGAGGTCAGTAAAGTGGATTATAATCTAATATGACAGGTGTTTTACAAGAAGAGGACACAGAAACATACAAAGCAATGTCTGTGTGAATACACAGGGAGAAGATAGGCATCTACAAGCCAAAGGGAGAGGTCCTCAGAAGAAACAAATTCTAATTATACCTTGATCTTGGACTTCTGGCTTCCAGAAGTCTGAGGAAATAAATTTCTGTTGTTTAAAGCACTCACTCTGGGTACTATTACACAGCCCCAGTAAACTAGTACCCTTTGACAATTCTTTGCAATGTTTCTTGAATTTTGACCAGTTGAGGAATACATGTTGGTTCCCTATTGTCACTTTATTTATATATATTATTCTTTTTTCTAAAGATGAATTACATTTTTCATACTTTGTCTTAATTTGGAAAGGTACCAACTATTTTGAAAAACAAAATGAACAAAACAAAACTCACATTTGTTCTTTATTTCTTAATTTTGGAGAAATGCCTGTATACCGTTCTTTTGAGCTCCTCTGCCTTAGTGCTTATCCTGATTATAACACTTTGTCATGCTTTGTTACAATTTTACTACTTTTCTTTCCCACTTGCTAGATTGTAAATGCCTAATTCAGGACTGATACTTGAATATTATTATATTTTTACCACCTAGCATAGTGCCTGGCACAAAGAGTGTGCTAAAAAAATATTAATGAATAAATTACTTTGTATTTTGCTGCAGTAACAAACAATTCCCAAACATCAATGTGTTAAAACAACACAGGTTTATTTCTTGCTTATGATACTTGTTCATTGATGTTCTACTGGAGGCTCTAGTCTGTGTCAGTTTTACTCCTGTTCCTAGGTTAATGGAGCAGTCATTATTTGGAGTATGGTGAAATGAAAGTATAGAATCTTGTAGTGGCTCATAAGTCTGCACAGATATTACTTCTGCTCATATTTCATTCATCAGAGCAAGTCCTGTGGCCACATGCAATGTCATAGGGGGAAGGAATTACAATACTACCATGTGCCAGAAAGCGAAAAAGCCAGAGATATTTGTGAATAACACTAGTGACTACCCCAAACTCCTATATTGATACATGGTAAATTGTTTCATTTATGATTTGGTCTTTTTAGTTTCATGCTTTTTTACTGTCTTTACCTCAGTGTGCTTGATTTTTGCTAAAATATTGACTTGGAAAGTATGTATTTGCCGTATTCAATCTGGATCTTAAGACCCATCAGAGGTGCATATTTTTGGTTTATTAGTAGGTAACTCCTTCATTATTGTAGTGTAAACTGTCCAAATACAGTTTCTCCCAATATAGATGACTCTTGATGTTGCTGAGCAGAATAACTTGAACATATTCTTCTGAGCAATCCAGGGCAGTAAGAATCTACAGTGAAAAGAATCGACACATTTGATTACTTGTACATTTAAAATTATGGTTAAAATTAATATAAAATATTTAAACCAAATTACATTTTGGAAAAATGTTTGCATCACAAAAATGGACAAAGGATTTGCATAACTACTATTATTCAGAGAGATCCCATAAATGAATAAGAAGAAATACAGTGTATTAGAAAACTGGGCTAAGGATATGAACAGGCAGTACCCACATATGCACACACACACACACACACACACACACACACACACACACACACGCAGGCAAAAGATGCTAACTCTTGGTGCTGACAAGAGTGGCAGAAATGGGCACTTTTATACACTGTTGGCAAAATAAAGAATGATATAATCCTTTGTGGGTAAGGTAGTAAAACCCTGTGTGGAATGTATTTCAAAAATGTTAAATGCTTATGTATTTTAACCCAGTAAACCCAGTTCTTAAAATCTCCTAGAAAAGATAAGGATGTTCACTACGGCACTGTTGTAAAAGCGACTAATTAGAAGAAATGTTAAGTGTTGCTCAATAAGGAAAAATGTACATTTATAAAGTGGAATGGTGTGCATATATTAGAAGAATGAGAAAATAATAATAAAGCAGGAGCTAAAATTTATTGAGTGCCTACTATGTCCAAGTGCAATCGTAAGTGCTCTTTTAAAGGTAGATTTATAAATATGAAAAGGGCAATATACACATGATACATTAAATGAAAAATGATTTCAGATCAATATGAAAATAAATGTGAGTAAATAAATGTAAGTACTATAAACGTATTATTGTAAAGATCCAGATACTTGCATTTCTATATATACCTATATATGTAAACATATTTGTATATTTGCATAATATATAAATACACATATCTATATGAACATAGGAAAAATTGGGAAGGCTACACTCCAAAGTGTTAATAATAGTTAACTCTAGGGACTGGATTAGATAGGGTATGCTTTTATTTTTATATAATCATAAAAACATGGGGTTGTGGGTAATTTTTACTTTTCTTTTGCCTTTCAAATAAAAAGATAAATACAAACATGCTGATAGTAATGGTGCAAGAATAGTAGTGTTCTGCTTCATTATCCTAAGTGCAGCTTGATCAGTGAATGCAATATTTGGTTGGTGGAAAAACTTGGGAGAAGAAGAGCACTACTTTTATGGTCTGATCATGGAGAATTAGATGTTTCCCTGGGAGGGGGGAGCCTTAATTCTCTCAGTAATTTATGGATATACCTTAAATACATTTAAAAATAGGTAATTATTCCCCTCATTGAGATCAGAAGTCACCAGGGCAAGGAAAATTTTGGTAGTTACAATTAGGGAGGTGAGATACAGAGAGGTACATTTTGAGAAAGCAGGTATGGGTGGGGTGGCAGTTTGGATTATTGTAGTGTCACATGGGAGCCCCCAATCCCCAGGGAATGGGGTAAAGCAGGAGAGAGTAAAGGTTGTTGGATTACTCTTGCGTATTTGCCTTTGGTTCTTTTGCTATTTTTGCCATGAATGTAACTTCCACACTCTACGTTAACAATGCCTGGGTTTGAGTATTAGGTCTGGTTTGGAGGGGTAAACCTGTATTATCTGTGGTTCTGCTGCCCTTCATTCAGCACCTGCTTACAGATTCTCTCCTTTCCGGTGCCATGGCAAAGAGCAGACAGACAGTCTGTGCATGGGGAAGAAAGACCAGGACTAAGACTATTTTTGAAGCACTTACTGCTAGAAGAGTAGTTCCGCAGAAGCACTGGTTGCTTTTAGAATCCTTGTGTGCCCTACACCCCTTTTATTTTAACATGAGCACCCCTCATCTCTTAAGATTTCAAATGGCTGCCCTATGACTTTAGTTTTCTGATGGATTCACAAAGTCGTTCGTTTACTGTCTGTCCAGCTTTCCTCATGTGGCAAATATGAGAGCTACAATTCTGAAAGTACAAGTGATAAGATTTTAAGTAAATTATTAAAGCAAGGCAAGTAAACTGAATGAAGATAAAAAAGAATTAGGGAAAACTCTACAGAAATCTAGGGAATGTAAGTTTAGAAAGGCTGTATGAGCCATATAATTAAGAAAATAGCATCAGTAAAAAACATTCTCAACAGTATTCCAAATAGGATTTCTAATTATTTGTAAATATTTATGGAGCATTTACTAAGTGCAATGTATCTTCTTAAGTGCCTTACATACATATTAAAATGGAATGTTTTTAGCAACCCTCTGCGTTAAGTTCTCTTTTTACCCTTATTATGAGGAAACTAAGGCACAAAGAGTTCGAGTGACTTACCCAAAGCCTTTCAACTAATAAGTGTTGGAACTGGGTCTCTAACTCAGGAAGTCTGAATCTGGAGTCTGTTTTCATAACATAAATAAAATGAGGCTATCACTTTTTCAGATATTAAAAGGAACCCAGTTGAACAAAGAAAGAACATGCTGTAAGAAATAGTTCAATAGCAGAACATACTATAATAGTATATGAAAAGAGAAATATTCTCAGATTGATAAAAGGAAAAAAAGAAAAGGAAGCCCTGAGAGAACTGCGGAGCATCCTTCCATGGCAGCATGCCTGACCCAGACAGGGACTTCTAAGACCTGCACGGAGCTGTATTTAAGGTAGACAGAAATAAAACTGACAATCTTATCTTACTTTTCTTGTATGTACCCTCAGACGCCTCTCTGTTATTCATTGGCATCTCTAGCTCTTCATCTCTGAAAATTCTGAAAGTATTGAAAAAATATACTTCTTATTTTAAAGTATATCTTCCCACTGTTTGTAGATATTATGTGCATTACATTGCTAAAGAATCATTCTCTTTGCCTGGGGAACAAGACAGTATAAAAATAACTTGTGTTGTGATTAGAAGTGTTTGTATAAAGATACTTGAAAAGAGAGGGAGCGTGCATAGGCATCTGTATAACATGATAGGTGACAGTTTTTAACTGTGCTTGGGAAGAAGCAATTTGGTTTGTATAGAAACAAAATGTAGACAAGGGAAAAAAAGGATGTGTTCATGCTAGCTCTTTTCGGCATGCATTTAAATGTATCTGTGGCTAACAAGCTAGATAAATCCTCTAAATATAAAAATATAAAAATTTGGGGATTCAGTTGAGCATAGTGGTGGTAAGAGAGGGGGAGGGAGGCAGAGAGGAATGGGAAAAATAGAATTTCTATTAGAAGAACTTGGAACCTAAAATGTGAGAAAATCTTTTCCTTGTTGATAGTGATTGTATTTTAATACAGAGAAAGGGTGATTGTCAAGTACTTATTTGTAATTCTCTTCTATACAGTTTACACTGACAGGGCGGGAGAATACAATATGCCCTATGAGGAGGGCTGTATAGAAATTCAGTTACAGAGAATTCAGGATATTTTGCAACACCATTATTTCAAAGGTACATTTATAAATATGAACATGTAATATATACATGATGCAGTAAATGAAAAAAGGTTTCAGGCCAATATGAAAATAAATGTGAGTAAATACATGCAAGTATAAATGTATTACCGTGAAGACCCAGATCTTTACAATAATTGGATTATAGCAAAAGAACATTTATGGGAGCAAGCAATGCTCTTTCATTCAATCTGAAATGGATTGAGGTATAGTAACTTGAGTCCAAGTCTATAACAAAACCTGCTTCTTTAACCATTTTATTAGACAGGCAGACCACCCCATCAGAAAATGAGAGAGTGGAGAGTCTAGTTGTAAGGTTTGCTTTTAAAATTTTTCTTAACACAGAGAGGGCATGTAGTGACTGCCTGCCCTGGCAGCCAAGGAGGACAAGGGTCTGGGTGTCCCCCAGCTGGAGGAGCCAAGGGTTACCCAGTGCTTTTTATTTCAACATTAACACGCTATAGAGAAGAGGGTCTGACTTTCCACTGTTTAATAGTGCTCAATCATTTCTTTTTACTTCTTGCTTCAGTGGGCATGGCCTGTGGTTTCCTATGGATTTTATTAAAAAGAAAACCCTTCACTGTTTCACAGATGGATTTTGGAGAAATCTGCAGTCAATGCATGCTTCTCAATTCCTTCACAACTTCTCTAATTCTCTAATTCTTGGTGAGGGCATGCTAAAAAGTTGCCTCCTGATTTATAACTTAACAAGTAACAGAATGTTTTGACATTAGAAAAATAAGGGAAATGTTTTATGTAGCCAGTGATTCAGACCACGAGCGTGGCTTTCTATTTTGGCCAATTGTACTGAACAGATAATCCTAATAGTCAAATAGCAGGGCCATTCAAAGCCCCTGCCTATTTTAGTGAAACTTTCTGAATACCTGAGATCAGTTGGGCTCAGTCTCATATTTATATTCAAATGGTTACCTGGTCTTTGTGATAAGAATGCCTTACCCGCTTTTCTTTATTTTGCCCAAAGTTGCACACACACTTTTTTATAATCTGGAGTCTATAGTCAACTTTGGGTTTTAATTTCTTGCTTTCCCTTTGTTGAAGACCCCTCTCTACGTTTCACCAACATCTCTTACACTATAATGAGTAAAGGATGTCAAGAAACAAGCCAGAGAAGATGTTAGTGGGCCAGTGTAGAGACTATTATCTTATGATCTGGTAGTGGCTAGGCTTCCGGGGTCTGGATTCACCACCCATTTGGATTCTCTCTTATACAGATTCTGACTTAGGGCATATAATGTCATCTTTCAGGTGTCTTAAATGTACTCTTTAAGAAGTCTTGGAAAATAAGTTTATATTAATCCAGGTAATTCTCTAGACCAGAAACTTAAAATCCTATAGGATGTGTGTGTAACCAACATAAAAGAATGAAGTGGATGACATGGTAACTAACATTGCCTTTTAAATCACTGTATGAGCATAAAATGCACATACACAAATGAGCCCCACAGGCTGGCTGGGTGTGACTTGTTTTTGTACTCATTTTGTTTTTTTCAGTAAGAATGCTTAACTCTCTCTCCCACAGTCCCTGAGAAACCGACCTCCCAGCCGCAGGCCCCATTTTTAGCTAGGATGAATCTCATCTTCTTTAACCAGTCTTTCAGTAAGTGGCTGAGTTGAGGAAATTATTGCTTTCTGTGGTCTCAATTGCCTAATAGAAAGTCATTTTACCTAAGCCCTAGCATCCCTGTGGGAGAATCCCAATTGGTTACTGTGCCTGCGGACTAAATAAGGTGCTCACTGGCTTCACCTCACGAAGCAGAACTGGTTGTAATATCTTCACTCTCATTGCCTTAGTTAAACTTGAAATTTACCTGTTTGTTACAGCAAGATAGGCAACTCAATTCTGCTTTTTCTAAATATTATTAGAAAGAATGGATTGTTGCTTGGAGATCTGACTGAATATGTTGCATACTGACTATGCATATATTGTGAAAACATGATTTATTTGCAAAGAAGCTCTGAAATTTTGTGGTATCTATCAGGTATGGTCTCTTTTGTAAAAATTTAGAAAACATACATCTTTCCTGTCATCTAATCAAATATGTAAGAGGGTTGTAGAGTAGCTATTCTTTTGAAAAATAGGATTTGATACTTAGCTGCATGTTCACCAGAATTAAGTAATTGGAGGCTTCCACAGTCTGGGTATGGACAATTGTCTTTATGTTGCAAAATTATTTAAGCACATAATGATTATACCTCTCATTTTTATAGGACATTTTATAGATAACTGACTATTAATAGGTATTTATTGAGGCACTTATGAGTATACTCTGCTTTTAAAGCTATAAATAAGCTTTTTCATTTCCCATGAGAGCTTATTATTTATGTGGAAGAGTTAATGGAGGCAAAGATTGAACATTACTAGCAGGCCTGCTGTCTGCCTGGGCTGTTAACGTATTGAGATTAATACCTTTGAATAGATTATAATTGTGATATCTCTGATTCATCTCCAATAATGCTCAATTATTTGCCATATCAGCAAAATGGAATCACGTTTCCAGTAAAATGATACTCTCTCTAATGGCTTTAAAACACGGCCAAACAATTTTCTGGCACTTGTTCATTAAGTGGTGGGATCTTTGTTCCCTTTCCCTGAGTCAGAGCGCTGTGACTGCTCAATCTATAAAATACAGTGAAAGTCACACTGTGCTGGTCCCTGGCCAACACTTTAAGACACTGAGCTTCTTCCTGTCTCATGGGATGATTGCTCTTGGAACTCAGCCACTATGCCAGGAGCAAGCCTAAGCAGCCAATGCAGAGCCCTCATGAAGCACCCAGCATACTGCTGTCACTGAACTTCCAGATGGTAGCCAGCTCTCACTTGCCGGCTACAAGAGAGCTATCCTGAAAGTGGGTCCCTCAGCCCTCCGCTGAGCTTCCCTTGATGACACTGTGTGGAGCATAGATTTGCTATCCTTTTTGATCCCTGCCCATATTATAGATTTGTAAACAAAATAAATGATCATTGTTGTGCCTAAGCTACTACATTTTAAGATAGTTTTTTACATGCTAGATAACTGAAATATACCCTAAGGAAATGGCTACATTCTCGTCAGTACTGCAAAAGCTAGTTACTAGGTACTAGAATACACGAGATTTCTGGGAAAGGCTCCCAGCTCTCACTAAATATTGTTGGAACCATACTTGTCCTGGGATGGCAAATCACACTCTAATGTAATTTACTGAGTATCTACTAAGTGCCAAGCACACTTGCAGCTCTAATGGAGGCAGCTTTGCTGTCTTTAGTTCTGCTTGAGCTACTGATTTGCCATGGAGTGCTTGACAGATTATTCTGTGTTAATTTTCTTATCTATAAAATGAGAGGACTTGGAGCAATATTCTTTCTGACTCTTCAGCTCTAATATAATGTTACTTGATATTGTAAAGCTTTAGCTGCTCCATCTGAAAATCCAAATGTTTATTGCCCCCCAAAGGATTCTACCTTTGTTATTTGAATGTTCTTCCCATGGTAGAGAGTATTTCCTTCCTAAGAAGGGATGAAAGTAAAGTTCACCAGCTCTGTACCAGATACTCTCTAATTGAAGACAATCCTCCAACCTAAATTTACAACCATTAACAAAAAGAGACCTAGAAGATAACGTGAGGAAGCTCTGATAGGCAAGTGAAAATAGAGCCAATAATATTTGCCTCATAGGACTGTTAAAAGAGATAACATAAGTAGAGCCCATATTTTTAGGACCTGACATTTAACAGAAACCCTGCCAAGACTGCTTTTTTTTCTCAGAAGCAACCCAGACTAATCATTTGAAATGTAAAATTTTGGTCATGAAATTGCATAAAATGTTTTCTTCTTTCTACAATAGTTCTTATAGTCTCAAATTCCTTCAATTAAAAGATTGTTATTTAATAAATTGTACTTCTTTTGTCCATCTGTTTGATAAATAGTTTACTGAATTTGATTTACTAAATTTTCTTTTTGTTGTTGTTTGAACAAGGAATGGTTCTCTTTAAGTATGCAAGCCAGGATGTATATGATGAAAAAATTTATTCTAAGACAATGCCTGAAGAGATGAACTATGGCATGACATCTTATAAAATTCATAAAATAAGTTTACAGTATTCTTACTTGGACAAATTTTAACTTAGAATATATTGTTGTTCCTCAAGTGTATTAGTTATCTACTGCTGCATAACAAATTATCCCCAAACTTATTGTTTAAAACAACAACAAATATTTATCTCACTCAGTTTCTATGGATCAGAAATTTAGAAATGGCTTAATTGGATGTTTCTGGCTTGAGTCTCTCAGGAGACTGTAGACAACATGTCACCAAGGGCTGTTATCTGAAATCTTTCCTGGGGCAGGGGACCTTACTCCACTGATGCTGACAAGTTGGTGCTGGCTATTATGAGGGGACATCAATTCCTCGCCCTGCGGATCTCTCCATAGGGTTCCTTTAGTGTCCTTACAACATGGAATTTGACTCTCTCCAATAGAGAAAAAGGAGGAAGCCACAATATCTTTTATGGCTAGCCTTGTAAGTCAAATCCTGCCACTTCTGCAATATCATATTAGTCACACGAGTAAGTTCTACGCAGTATGGGAAAGGACCATCCAAGGCCTAGATAACGGGGAAGTGAGAACCATTGTGGACTATCTTAGATGGTAGTGACCACGTTAAGGTTCTTGTCTCTTGCCATTCTGCATATTCTCTGTACAAACACACCTAGATCCATAGCTTCACATGCCACCTTTCAGCCCATTACTCCCAAATATATAAATAAGCCCAGATTTCTATTCTGTTCTTCAGGCCTCGATGCATAATACCTACTGAACATTCATTTTGTCCAACTGGTATTTCCAAGTAGTCAGTAGGAACCAGGACTTAAACTAGTCTGGGTACATAAGACAGGCCTCCTGCCCTCATAAAGATTACAGTTTAGTGGAGCAGGAGGAAAATTTACAAGTACATAAAGAAAATATTTACAACTTGTGGAAAGTACATCACATAAATGTACTGCTGTGGTAGTAACGGGATGTGTGGTAGGAGAGGAGAGCTGAGGATGCAGTGGACAAAGAAGAACTATTTGAAGAAGTGACATTTAAGCCGAGGGTGGAGGGATAAGATGTGAAATATGGGTGGAAAAAATCAGTTCCAGCACTGAAAACAATAAGTGCAAAGGCCCTGGGCAAGGAAAGGCATAGAATAATCTAGAAAGTGTCAGAACTCTTATGGCTGGGGCATTACAAGTGAGAGAGAATGGCAAGAGACAAAATTAGGGAGGTAGGCAAGGACAAGATCACTAATGTCCTTGTACTCTAGGGCCTTATGACCTGTGTGGTGGGGTTTGAGTACAATGGTAAGAGACAGAGGTTTCAAGCAGGGTCCATATGGTACATACAATGTAATGAGTTCATATGTAAACTCATTATTCTCATCTCCCACTCCAAACTGCTAATTCTCTAATGCTTCCTGCACGCCTGAATACAGCACCATTCAGCAGTTGGTAGGAGTGCAGAGTTTGTAGTTAGCCCGGCCTGTTTGAATTCTGGCTCTACAGCTCCCTAACAAGGAGATCCTGGAAGCGTTATTTACTTTGTTTGATCTCTAATGTTTTCACCTTCAAAGTGGAAACTGTGGTGAGGATTAAATTGTCTGGCACCTGGTTGTATTTGAAACATGGTAGCAGTGATGATTATTTTCTTTAAACCGTGAAACTGGGCTCTCTGAGGTATTCCCAATGCATGCTCCTTATCTTCCTTCTAAAGGAACTACCCAAATCCTATTTTCATGGCTAGCAAGGTAGAATATAGAATCTGGGGCAATGTAGGGCTCTCATTACAGAGTAAAATAATTTACAGGCTGAGTCACAAATTAAAACGGAGCTTAAAACATTAGGAAAGTTTTTGAGATTAGCCTTATTCTTCTTTCTCCACAGATAGGTACAAGACTCTTGTTTCTAGCCTTTGAAGTAGTTCACTGTGACCAGGCTCTGAGTGTAAGTAAGCCCTTGTTGTAAGTCCAAACTATAATAAACTACCCAATGCTGAGTCTGGTCACCTCAGTCCAGTGTTTCTTTTTCATTGTGTTTTCTTCAGAATATTAGTTCTCAAAGATTTGTGTCAAAAATGTTGAGTTAAACACCATTAAACAGATCCTCCTGGGGCTAAGCATACATATTTGATTGCAGAACTCCCCTTTCCCCCCACACAAAACATATTAAACCTTCCCCCCAATTTTGGGAAACTCCATTTCAAGCTGATTTGTCATTCTCCTGATTTGCACCTTTATGTCTTTATTCCAAGTACTCTCATTTTTGGTCAAGAAGCATCAATTACTCATCTTAGCTTTTTCTTAATCTTACCTGATTATGTCATTCCCACATGTTACATTTACCTGTCCTTTCTTGCCACTGTAAGTCATGTCTTGTTTTTGTTAATACCCTTTCTGTCCTCCAGATTTATTGGTAATATTTACTTTTTATTATTTTTATAGTCATTCTCTACATAGCCTCTTATTTTCTGATTTTATATATATATTTTATATATATTTTTTCTGATTTTATATATATATATATATACACATATATATATACACATAGTCATACTTTCATTTATTGAGATATAATTGACAATAGCATTATATTAGTTTTAGATGTATAACATAATAATTCCATGTTTGTATATACGAGGGCTGTCCAGAAAGTATTCCGCCATGTAATATGAAAAATAGAGGCATAGAGGCATTTATGACTGAATTTTTTTCTGGACAGCCCTCGTATATATTGTGAAGTGATCACCATAATAAGTCTAGTAAACATCTGTTACCACACATAGTTACTTTTTTTCCCTTATGATGAGAAATTTTAAGATCACTCTCTCAGCAACTTTCAAATATATATTTCAGTATTATTAACTATAGTTATCATGCAGTACATTACATCTTCGTGACTTATTTTATAATTGGAAGTTTGTACCTTTTGACTACCTTCACCTATTTTGCCAATCCCTCCAACTCCCACTTTTAGCAATCATCAATCTGTCTTTTGTAGATGTGACTTTGTAATTCCATTTGTTTTTTAGATTCCACACATAAGTGAGATCATGTGGTATTTGTCTTTCTCTGTCTGACTTATTTCACTTAGCATAATGCCCTCATATGTTGTTATAAATGGCAAGATTTCATTCTTTTTTATGGCTGAATGGTATTTCATCATCATCATCTTCAGCTATATATATAATCACATTTTCTTTATCTTCACTTATTGATGGACACTTTGGTTGCTTCCATGTCTTGGCTATTGTAAAGTGGGTTATTACATCAATGTATTACAAACTCTCTTTCTCTATGGTCTTAGAAAAGATATTCTCTATAGAAAATTACAGGTGTTTAGTATTAAATTTAGTTTTAGTTACTGGTACAAACTCCTTCCACATTTCCTAATCATACCCTTGGCTGAACATATGAATACAAGCATACCTCAGATAACTTGTGGGTTCAGTTCCAGACCACCGCATATTAAAGTTATGTTTACACTGTTCTAGTGAAGTCTATTAAGTGAGTAATGGCATTATGTCTAAAACACAAAGTATATACCTTCATTAAAAATGCTTTATTGCAACGGTTCTCAACCTGTGGGTCACGACCCCTTTGGGGGTCGAACGACCCTTTCACAGGGGTCGCCTAAGACCATCGGAAAACACATATCAGATATTGACATTATGATTCATAACAGTAGCAAAATGACAGTTATGAAGTAGCCACGAAAGTAATTTTATGGGGTCACCACAACATGAGGAACTGTATTAAACGGTCGCGACATTATTGCTTAAAAATCCTATCACCTGAATCTTCAGTGAGTTCTAGTCATTTTACTGGTGGAAACTTTTGCCTTGATGTTGATGGCTACCGAGTGACCAAGGTGGTGGTTGCTGAAGGTTGGGGTGGCTGATGCAATTTCTTAAAACAAGACAACAATAATTTTCCATATCAATTGATTCTTCTCTTCACAAATGATTTTCTGTAGTGTG
Source organism: Lyroderma lyra (assembly GCA_004026885.1). Classification (NCBI taxonomy): domain Eukaryota; kingdom Metazoa; phylum Chordata; class Mammalia; order Chiroptera; family Megadermatidae; genus Lyroderma; species Lyroderma lyra. Next base: position 43,601 of record PVJL010008171.1, on the reverse strand, counting down.
TGATGGTGTTTGATAGCATTTTTTTCACAGTAGAACATCCTTTAAAATTGAAGTCAAACCCTGTCACTGCTGTGTCTACAAAGTTTATATAATATTCTAAATCTTTTGTTGTCATTTCAGTAATAATCACAGCATCTTTACCAAGAGTAGATTACACCTTAAGAAACCACTTTCTTAGCTCAGTCATAAGAAGCAAGTTCTCATCTATTTTATCATGAGATTGAAGTAATCAGTCACATCCTCAGGCTCCACTTCTAATTCTAGTTCTTTTGCTATTTCCACCACATCTACAATTACTTCCTCCACTGAAATCTTGAATCCCTCAAAGTCATCCATGAGGGCTGGAATCAACCTCTTCCAAACTACTCTTGATATTGACATTTTGACCTCTCCCATGAATGACAAATGTTCTTAATGTCATCTATAATGGTGACTCCTTTCCGGAAGGTTTTCTATTTACTTTGCCCAGGTCCATCAAATGAATCACTATCCATGGCAGCTATAGGCTTATAATATATAATTCTTAAAGATTAAGACTTGCTAATTGAAATTACTGCTTGACCCATGGAGTGCAGAAAGGATGCTGTGCTAGCAGGCATGAAAACATTAATCTCTTTGTATGTCTCCATCAGAGCTCTTGGGTGACCACGTGAATTGTCAATGAACAGTAATACTTGGAAAGGAACTTTTTCTTCTGAGCAATAAGTCTCAACAGTGGGCTTAAAATATTTAGTAACTCATGATGTAAACAGATGTGCCATCATTCAGGCTTGTTATTCCATATATATAGCACAGGCAGAGTAGATTTAGTATGTATAGACAGAGGGTGCCAAAGATATGTATACACATTTTAACAAAGGAAAAAACTGTATTAAAATTGTGATACTCAGTATATACTGATAACAAAAGGTGAATACAAGTCACATTTGACTTCTGCAATACAAGAGGTGCTCAGAATGCTTACCATCAGTGTCTAGACATTTCTAATTATGTCAAACTACTGTTTGAGCAAAGTTGACAGAAATGTCCAGTTGTATTGCTGTACATGTTGTTTCAGTTTCTTCCCGAAATGCCACCAGTGTAACTGGTTTTCTATGATACACCACACACTTTAAGTGTCCCACATCGGTAGAAATCAAGGGGTGTTAACTCAGGAGAATGTGGGGGAAACTCAAACAACATTTTTGAATTTCAAATATCACTTCAAAACGGTCTTGTGCTCCTCGAATGACAACCGTGCTTCCACCATTTGCTTTGACTCTTGTGCCTGTTGCATGGTGACACTGGCATTCATTTGATTAATGCCATATTTGGGGCAGAAGTCATACTACACATTGCTATCATATTTCATTTCAACTTTGAAAAGCAATATATAGGTAACATCTCTATATATGCATATGTGTGTATTATATAGTATATTTGTTGAGAATGATATAATGCACTATCATTCTCAAGTTTATGTACACTTTATGCATTATGGCAAACTATGGGTTGAAAGGCACTTTTTTCTTGAGTGGGAGGATTTTTAACTTTCAACAACTAGATAAGAGATTTTTGAAGGGCTAGGCAAAGGATTCATATTGGTTCGTCCAAAATCATACAAATATTTTGGCTGCCTGTTTTCTTACATTTAAGCCTATTCTTACAAACTCCCCTAAACATCTGTTTTCTAATATAAATTCTCTGATGAATCCTGCTTCAAGATTCTCCCATGCAGTGTTTCTCAAACTTTAAATCATGTGCTCTTAATTTCAAAGGAGAATGAACACATAAAGCCCTGAGATCTGAGGGTGTGGTTCAGAAGAACAGTGAGTCAGGATGAAACTAATTTCCTTGAGAAATTGTTTTCTCCTCTTGAAGACTAAAGATCAATTTAAATCAAAAGATTAATAAAAATGAAAAATCACTGTGAAAATCTTATCCATACAAAGCAGTAATGATGGCATAACACTAATCTAGAAAATAGCTAATCCCTTTTGGCATGTAAGTAAATATATTCCAAACAGACCTTTTTATGTACTACATGTCCATCTTTTATTGTTTTAGGGTCATTTTATAATGAGGCATTTTACAAATTAAGCTGTTTTATGCAATATAGACTCTCACACACAGAGTGTAATTCTAAATTAACCAACCCAAGAGAATATTCTTCTTAATGAGTCATTCTGTGAGTACACAACTTCATATTTCTTTGTGACATTCAGTCAAAGATTCTGAACGAAGATGAACATAATTTATACAAAGTGACCTTCATGGAAATGGTAGTTTTGAATGGAAGTGGGAACACCTATTTCTACATCATAGTTTCTTCATTTTTTCTGGTAGTCCTAGGAGTTCTGACACAAGATGTTGGTGGTAAAAACTAATATTGTATGACAACAAATGTATTCTTGTGAGGTGTCCTTTTCCTTTGCAGTTGTTTTTCGGGATTTTTATAATGGTGACCACTAGAAAATTAACACTAAAGTTATTTCAATCTGCATTATTTATTAAGGTAGGTTGATACTACAATATTTTACTGTACCTATCCAAGTTATGGCCATTATTATTTTAAAGACTTTAACTTTGTTATTAAACTACATCTTAATATGGTTAGGAAATCATTGCTGGGGATGTTAGTGCTTAAAATATTTTACTAATTCTTATATATTTAGAGTCTGCATTAGATAGCATATAGTACCTAAAGCCTTAGAAATCATTTAATATGTATCTTTAAAAAATTAAAATTCACGTGATTAAAATATGTGACCCATGCATACAAAATAAAATTGCTTAAATTTGCAGTCTAAAATCTCTGTTATTATTTCCACTACTTGTGTGATGATAATTATTAGTCAACCATTTTATGAATCAACAATTAATTAGTGGACACATACAATATGCAAACCAGGGAATCCAGGCTTGGAGAGGTAATAGCGGGTAGAATCAACATTTAGGAAGTACTGATTATGAGTATATTTGATGTTTTACCCATATGTGCTCTGGTGATGGGTTTCACATTTCAAACTATTTACTTTCTCTTGATAGGTGAGATATTCTTCCCCTATTGACTTTGGGCTTGGCTACATGACTTCCTTTGTTGAGTGGAATGTGGGCAGAAATGGAAGCATTCAGTGAGCTGAGGTTTTAAGAGGCTTTATGGTGTCCAGTTGCCATGTTACCTAGGCACTGGTTATTACTTCAGTCTGGGTTCCAGAATAATAACACATTTGGACCCTCAGCTGAGTAAGGAAAGCAAGAAATAAATATTTGTTCTCGGAAGCCATTGAAATATTGAGGTTGTTTGATACTATATAACCTTAGGAAAGTTTTTATATATACATTTATGCACTACTTAATAATGCAGATATGTTCTGAGAAATGTGTCATTAGAAGATTTTGTTGTTGCATGAACATCACAGAGTGCACTTACACAAACCTAGATGGTTTAGCCTATTGCTCCTACGCTACAAAGCTGTACAGTGTGTTACTATACTGAATACTATAGGTATTTGTAACACAGTGGTAAATATTTGTGTATCTACATATAAACATAGAAAAGGTACAGTTAAAACATGGTATAAAGATAAAAAATTGTGCACCAATATGGGACACTGAACATGAATGGATTTTATAGGACTAAAAGTTGCTCTGGATGCATTGGTGAATGAGTGGTGAGTGAATGTAAAGACCTAGGTCATCACTATACTCTGCTGCAAACTTTGTAAGCACTGTACACTTAGGCTACACTAAACTTATAAAACAACATGAGATTAAATCAAGCACAAGAGAAAATTATACTGTCAAGATACAGTAAATGTGAGATGTGTGAGGCTGCTGCTGGCACAACAGGATAGAAAACATTTTTTTTTCATAAGCAGAAAGACTGTGCTCTAAAATATAGGGTCCCAGCAGAAGTAACACCTAGACTTGAGTTATGATTTTATTATAAAATCATAACCATACATGCTTATGATTTTGCAATAAAAGATTTGGTTTAGATTACCAGCTCATGAAAAGGGGCATTGTTTGTGTAACCATAAGCATGAATGGTTATGATTTTGTAATAAAATTATAACTCAAGTCTGGGCATTATTACTTCTGCTAACCTGTAGTGATAAGTATAGTATAGTAAATACATAAACCAGTAACAAAGTCATGTATTATCATTATCAAGTATTAAGTACTGTACATAATTTTTGTAGTGCTATACTTTTATGTGACTGACAGTAAGCAATAGGTTTTTTTACACCAGCATCATTATAAACACGTGAGTAATGCACTGTGCTATGGCATTATGATGGCTATAATGTCACTAGAAGATAGGAAATCTTCAGTTCTTATCAACAAAACAGTAGTTACGTAGTGCGTGCCTGTAAACTTTTAAACTTTACAGCCATTGCATGAGCTAGATGTAATATTTTCATTTCACAGATGAGAAAATTAGAGAGTCAGAGGGGTTCAGCTTTTTTTTTCATGATCACATTGCTGGGAAGTGGCAGATCTAACCCAAAGGTGAAAATATTTGCACTGCACTCTGCTTCCTGGAGTGGAAGTGCAGAACAAGGGCAAGAGCCCTCCCTGACAGTTGTTAGTTTTAGGGAAGTCACTGAGTCTTTTACTCCAGGAAGAGCATATGGACTGAAGTCTCTGTTGGGGTTATGATTCCCTTTCACGGCTCCTGCTGTACCCGATTTTTAGACTGTGCATACAGTTGACATTTACTGAGGATTCCTGAGTAAGATTGCCCCTAGTAAATATTAGCCACGGGCCTCTAACTTTTTTCAGATGTAATGCTATTATTTTCTAATATAATGGAAAGGAAAAGAAAGCATTGACTCTCGATCCTCAAAAGATTTATATAATTTGTGAATCGTAGACTGTGAGTAATCAGATGTTCAGAAACACTTAAAGAAGCTCCAGGGATAAGGCCAGCTTCAATACAGTAGTAGCTTACACGTTCTTCCCACAGAATGAGCTCAGCAATCAATGTCTTATTTGAGTAATTAAGGCCAAAATTGTGGGTTTTAAAAATACCTCTGAATTTCATGGATAATAATACCAACTCCCATTTCACTGGAGACTTATAGAATGACCCTATATTCATAAATTAATTATGACTAACTGAAACTTTTAGAAATGACCGCATCCATAAAAATGAGTATATGGTATGAGTGAAGTTTCCTTTGGGTCATGATTGACATTTTCTATCATTTGTCTTTTATGAAATATCATATATGCATAGTAAGGAAGGTATTACAAAATAACCAGTGTCATCAAGTCTTATTCTTGATACCCTACAATCAGGCTATTTTGTGGGTCTCAGTTTCATTTATCATTTTCCATAAAGACAAGTAACAGGTTTTCTATTCCTTTCTGGAAAAGAGAGATACTTCTACATATAAAATACATAAGAATAGAAAGAACTTCTACATAAGAATAGGACAACCTCCCTAAGTAATCAAAAAAATCTTGGTTCCTTTCAAATTGCCTCTGAAACAACTTGCTTTGACTTCCCTTACTTTTTGTTCTGCCAGATCAGGAAACTTTATTTCTTAGCTGAAAGCTTTTTTCTTTTTAGTTTCTCATGGGCAGTGCAAAATTGACTTCTTACACACTAGCAAAAGAGTTGCCACACAAAATTTTCTAGAAAACATCTACCTTTGTAACAGGAATTTCAACATTTCTAGTTATCTGCTGCCCCACTAGAAATGCTATTTTCTTTCTTTTGTGTTCAAAGCATGGTATCTGTAAGCATTTCCTTTCATTGTGTGATTAAGGGAGTGGTAGCATGTTAAACTGACACTCGTTATTAGCACCCATTGGGACTTAATTAGCCTATCAGATGATTTTCAATTATGCTGCTACCACGTGGAGGGAATCCCCATTCTAGGTGCAAGGAGAAAAGCAGTCACTTACTTTGCATCTATTGTAAGGCAGGGACTGTGGTAGGTGTTTCAAGTATACTATCGTCTCTCGACTTCACAGCAATTTTAGACGTCATTGCCAGGCAAGTATGTAACTTCATTGCGTCCAAAGGGTGCCAGGGTTCATACCTATGTTGCCTGATGTCAAAGCCCATGTTTGTCCTGCTGCACCTTGATTCTAGGAGGTGTTATAAAGGCAAGTACAGTATGTCCAGGTTAAGTCCATGGCTGAGAGGGCATGTACGATGAGAATCAAGAGAAGGCTAAGATGTGGACGGAGGGATAAGTGTGACAGGGGGAGGTGACAAAACCATGAAGATATTTTTCCCTGTGCCATGATTTTGTTCAGAACAAGTCCTTACTAAAAGGTTATTTTTAATAGAAACTTTAAGGTTTATAATATGTTTATTCACACTGTGAGTGTTCTCATATGTGATTATGAGTTTTATTTTTGAGGAGATACACCAATAAAACTCTTATCACCATTGAGAGGATAATATCTTGAGATGAAATAGTCTTTAATGGTCCACCTAGTTCCCTTTTAGAATCTCCTCTCTCCTTGCACTGGCCTTCTCCACTCCTGCTTTCCAAGAAAGTTTACCACTCCTGTTGAGCAACTACCATGAAGAAAATACTATTGACCTTGACTCCTGGATTGTTCTCAACATGACTCCTCTCTCTCTAGATAGGTCTCTGAGATACTGGCTGTTCCATTTCCTGATTTTTCATCAAAATTTGTCAGTCACATATTCCAGTTATTTGGGGACCTAAAGAAATCCATGGTAATATTCTGTTTGTGTTAAGTAAAATGTTTATTCTGTGTGATAACATAGCTGTGCTTGGCCAGGGCCCTTCTGGATGAAATATCTTTAAGTTTAATGAAAATAATCTGGAGTCATAGCAGTTTAAAGCTAAAAGCAAACTTAGCACAGTGACTGATAAATTCCATCATTTATTAAGTGGCAAAATGAGGCTGAGAGAAATTCCTAGAATTTAGTCCTTAAATCACTTTCAAGATAGTAAAATGTCAATTATTACTTCAGAAATGAGAGAAAAGAGGTACAGAAAGAAATGATTTAATGGAAGCTACAGAGGATCAAAAGCCCTGCTGGACTCAGTTTTCTTTCACCTACCTTCCTTCTGATTTTATGCTTTTCCATGAAGAGAATACATTTTCAGCTACAGGCCTCCTTAGTTTGGCTTATAAAACTTGTCTCTGTCTTTTAAAACTCTGTTAAGTTGAAGTTTCACGGGTGTCTGAACCCTGGAAGTAGTAGTGACTGGGCTGGAGGGTGAGTAGAGTTAGAGCAAACTCACCTTTAGGTTTTAGTTGCTTTTATTTTAGAAGTCTGTCTTTTCTTTTTAAAGCAACATATTGGCAATAATGTGACTTGAATAATGTAAACAGAAAATTAAAGACCACTGTCAGTGTCATATTAGACACTTTTATACATTATTAATTAAAAAAAAAAAAAGCTTTCCAGAGGCTTGATAAGGCAAGCTGGATTTCATAGTCTCTTAAGAAAAACAATGAATACTAAATACTGTAAACCAATCATTTCTAAATCGGCTATAGTACTAAAATATGGTACTCATAACATTTACTTTTCATTTGCTTACAGGATGAGATTATTAAACATATTTGCTGTCTTTGCTTTTTTCTAAAAGGCTTGGTGATCAATTAATTCATAACTGGCAGGTAAAGGAATTTGTATGAGTACTGATATAAAATTTAGATGGGGAATTCACTGTTCATTCCTAAGTGAAAGAACAGATTCTTATTATTATGAAAGCAAATTGATGAAGTCAAATAACTTTAGTTGACTCACTTTATTTTCTTCTGGTCCAATCTCTAATGATATCTTTCACCAGTTGCTATAGAATGAGGTTTTATATTTTGGCTTAATGTAGTAGTCATTACCTTCTTTCTTCCAAAATTCCAGACTAGAGATATGATCATATTTTATGATGTATGGTACAGAAATTGTAGTTCTTTCCCATAAGTTTCTTATATTTGTGGGTCTTAAAGTTGAAGATTTTCAACTTTATTATATTTATTTTTATAAAATAAAAACAACCAAATATAGAACATTTACTGTTTTCCAGGTGCTGTGGCCAAAGTTTCACAGGCATCATCTGGTTAATTTTCACACAAATCGCTAAGGTAGATACAATCACCACGCCAATTTCAAAGATGAGGAAGTAGATTTGGATGGATTAGGTAACTTGCCTATGGTCCATAATTGTCAAGGAGGAGCCAAAACACAAATCCAAGTTTGCTTGACTTCAAAGCTTGTGCTTTCATCGATTGTGCTTTACTAGTTGAATAAAAAAACTGATGAAGAAGCTACGAGGGCTGTCTGGAAAAGATCCAGCCATGAAGGCTTCTGTTTTTCATATTACATGGCTGGATACTTTCTGGACAGCCCTCGTAGTACATTAATTTGGTGAGGATTAATACATTAGAGCTGGGCAGAGAGGAAATCTGAAGCACCATCTAATTCTTACTCGTACTACGGGTATGCAGAGCTCAGGTTTAAGTGGTATGGAGTTGGGAGTCATTAGCCTGTAGAAGTTGCTTGATGCTAAGAATGATTATGAAAATATCCCAAGAGACTGTGGGTTAGAAAAGAAGAGGTCCAAGAAAAGAACCTAGGGGGAAAAGTAGAGGTGGGAGAGTCACTAAAAACATGTCAAGGGATGACCAGAGAGGACCAGATATACCTTGACAGGTTTGTCACAGAGGAGTTAAAAGAGATCAATGATTGTTCTCAGCTCTCTCTTTGCCCAAAGAAGCTTATTTCTCCATTTAAGTCTACATCACAGCTACTGGCCTGGTGCCTTCTGTGACTCAACTTTTGTACCTTCTAGAGCAGAGATCAGTAAACCTTTTCTATAAAGGGGCATATAATAAATATTTTTGACTTTGTAGTCCATGTATACTGTTGCAACTACTCAATTCTACCATCTATTGTAGCGCAAAACAGCCATAGACAATATTTAAACAAATGGATATAGCTGTGTTTCATTGAAGTTTTATTTATAGAAAAAAAGGAAGGTTAGATTTGGCTGTAGTTTGTTGATCCCTGATATAGGGCCACTGCTTTTGGCTTGGTGTCCTTTCAAAAATGTTTTCTATAGTTTATATCTGAAACAATATAATATGTTAGTTATGTTTTAATAAAAATCTTAAAAGAATAAAAAAATAAAATTTATCTTACTTTAAAACAACCAACCCGGGAGTTCCCTGTTGGTGTAGTGGCTTAAGGCTTCGGTGTTGGCGCTGTCAGCGCTGCGGCCTGGGTTCGATTCCCAGTCAGGGAGCTACCCACATACCAAAAAGAAAAAATAAATAAATAAATAAAGTAAAAATAAAAAATAAATAAATAAAACAACCAACCCACCAACCCCCACAAAACAAAACAAAAACAAAAAACTCTGCTTTCTCAACTCTGGTCCTCTCTTCATTAAACACCTCCACAGAGTTGAATGCTCTTATTATATCTTTCTTATTCCTTCTTTATTCTGCTCTTTCTGGTACATTCTCTGGTTATATTCTTGTAAAATTCTCTGGGTAAGAGAACTTTTAAAATAATTATTGTAAGAGCAACTCCATAGGAAGGCTAAGCTGGAAGTTGGTAGCTAAGTAAACTATGTGTGAAATCCACAATGTTTTGATGATCTGCATTGTTGCTACTCTAGTTTTTTAAACATTTCTCCCCACTTCCCTACACCTCCAAAAGTCAAAATGATTTATTACAAAATGAGCGTGGTCCGTATTTCAGACTGTGGTGGAATTGTAAAATACTCAATACTAGGACGAAGTAGGTTTTATTTGGGAAGCAAGGAGTGATTCTGATTCTAACGTAGCAAGATTCTTTTGGTGTATTTGCTTCTTTGAGAGTTTGGTAATTTTGTGAGATAAAAAGGGGTGCCTAGCATTTCTTAGATGGAATCCCCGTGGAAGGACACACACAGTGATTGCAAGATTACTCTGAAAATTGGGGAAATTCAGCTTACCACTAAACATTTTAAGTAGAAAGTGAGAGCATCCACTGAATCTTAGTAGAACTGAAAATTGGAAAATAAGTACTAAAATAGTTTGCTTCCTGGTAAACCAAGGACTAGAAAATATTGGAAATCTGCTAAGGCATCATTTTTCTTCACAACGTTATCTTTTGAGTTCTTGCTATTGATCATGAAATATGTTCAAATCTTGTTTTTTAATTGAAAAAGCCTTATTTATATGCATTGATCTTTACACTGAGAAGGCTGATGGAGTAAGCCTGACTTTCTAATCTTTCTAATCTTAATTGAGTTGTTTATATAGCATTTCAAGCCTGCTATTAATTAAGCATACACTCTGTGATGTGTGGGTTGAGGAGTGAAATGTAGAGATTTTTGTGTCAACTCCGTTAATGATAAGAGATCGATGTATGAACAGTAGAGCCAGGGGAACATTGCAATCCTTTTATGATTGACATTATTTTCTATGGCAAGTGGGGTAGACTTGTGCCACTCCATCTCCCCTTCTGGGAAGGTCTCGCTGCCCAACTGGGGGGAATGCAGTCAAAAACAGCTCTAAGGTGTCTGCTCCTTCAAGGTCAGCCTCATCTGAGGTCATCCCTTCCAGAACAGTTCACCATGGATGATTGTGTTAGATGTGTGTGTGGGGGGATGATAAAGGCCAGACTACTGCAGCCTGATGCGGATATTGTTAAACAATACTTGCTCCAGAGCTCCCTGCCATCTTTTGGGGGCCTGCATTGCAATTTAACTTCTTTTGCCCAAACCTTCTTGCTTCTGCTCCTTTTCTGCAAAGGGTTTATCCCTCACAAACCTGCAAAACTCTACCTCAGCATCTGCTTCCAGAGAACTTGACCTACAGAAGCAAGTAATTGGTCACCAATCCACTGGCTTCTCCATAAAAGAAATTCAGTTATCAGGAGGATTTGTACTTTGTGGTGATGGGTTATCTCAAATCATTTACAGTCAGTCCCTCAGTGGGTCCTCTGAGAGGTATGACTTGAGGAAAAAAACAAGAGTGGGTAATTTAGAAGCAATTTCTTCTGAACAGAGAGTAGAGACTAGTAGAAACCGGAGTGGTTTGCTGCCTTTGCTGAACACAACAAAAAAGATTATTTAGAGTCCTTCTGGCATATGAAGTTCCATTTTTCCAGAAGGCTCCTTTATGTTTACCCTGTTTTTCATGTCTCCAATTCTTCTTGTACAATGAGTCCTTCAGTTCTCACAGCCTCTGTGGACCTAGTTATCAGGCCTACCTAAGCATCTGTGTCACAGGCAGAAGGTGGGGTATAGTATAGGACAGAAGAAGAACACACTATTGGCCCAAGTGCCAGGAGAACTCACACTGTGTGGTCCCAATTACAGGCTCCAGGAAACTTGCTGGATTGAGTTCAAAGTGATTTCTTGCAATATGCAAAAGGAGGCTGTGTTTACTCAGGATCTATACTATGCCCTAGGCCTTATTACACATGTCACTTCATTCGAGTTTCAAACAAATATACAAGATAGATTTTTAGAATTGAGGAAATTGAAGTCCAGAGAGATACAAGGTCATCTGGTAATCTGTGACTGGGCAGAGATAGTGGTGAAAAGTGAATGTTGTAGCAGCTATTGCTACTTTTCTATTAAATACTATTCTCCCTTCTTTTGGCTGTGCTTGTTGTAGCCTCAAATATAACTATTTATCTCTATTTCCAGTGTAACTAGGAATATGACCTACTTCTCACCAGTGAGATGTAAGTGGAAGTGTTGTATGGGACTGCCTGCAAGTCTCTTTTTAAAAAAGGCAATGAGGTTTTCTCCCTTGTTCTTTCTGTCTTACTGTCTGGAATGTGGGTATAATGGCTGGAGCCCTAACAGTCACCTGGACCACGAGATAATTTTGAGAATAAAAATCAGGTACCAGGGTGGGGAAAGAAAGATGAGAGCTTGAGTATGAGATGATACAGTGGCCCATCATTCCGGCCCTGGATTACTTACCCAGATTTCCTATGTGTAAGAGACATATATTCTTTCTCTTTTCTAATAATTTAAGCCATTCTCTTATTGGATTTTTCTGTTATACATAGCTGAACCCAGTCCTAACAGATATGAATGCTAACCTCTTTTGGCAGGAAAAGCCATTTCTTACTTGGAAAAGGAGCTTAAAATGGATCTCTATTGCACATAAATATAAATAAAACCATTCAATACCATCTCTCCCTTCTTCAGCAGTACTTAGGAAGTAGCTCAGGACCTTTCTGCTTAACCACTTCATTCCCAATATTGTTGTGTGACATGCAGAAAGACGCTTTTCCTTGTCATTCCTTTGACTGACTGGTATTAAACTCATAACATGCAGAGTTGCTGTCAGGAATGCAAATCTTCAGTCTCTAAATCCTACGTCCTCTAGTTTTCAAATGGCAGCTTCCATTTTTCAAATGCCAGTTGTACTTTAAAAGAAAACTTAACTTTCTTTTGTACAACTTTTAGGAAAAATGAGAGGCATTCTCTGACTGAGAGGAAGATTTTAAATCAGCTGGGGTGAGTGACTTGATCTCTAACCTGTGGCATTTTTGTTCTGAGGGTACCTTACAACGGAAATGAATGCTGCAGTAGAGTAAATAGAGCCAAGAAATCATTGGAATGAATGCTTGCATCTGAATCTGATTACAATAAGCAATGTGGCCTAGCTGGGGAATGCTGTATTTTCACAACTGACAGACCAAACAGCTTGCAGCAATCAGTGAAGGGTGACTTATTTTGAGTAAAAACACCCATCAGACTGTGATGAGAAAAGAAGAGCTGCAATCAGTGGCAGGTTCTTCAAAGAGCTGTTGATGAAAAATGGATTTTACATGTATCAAGTGGAGAAGAAGCTGCTGCTTGTTTTTCAAGCCCCATTTGCATGCAAGAACAACACTAGAAACATTTTTGAGCATGGCAAAAAGTGATGCAATAGTTCTATCATGAGTGGGAGTTTTCTGTCCTCATAAAATAGTATAACCAGTCTGTGGCAGAATGTATTAGGTTTTAAAAAGGCAAGATAATAAGCAATTTCAAAGAAAGATCTAACATTCACTCTCAATGTCTTATGCAGATGTATTATTTTCACTGGCATTATGATGGAAGAATTCTATTGATATAATCAATGGAATGGAGATTTTTAAAATAAGATTTCCAGTTTTATCTATAGTAGCTCTATAGGTATGACTATATGACTAAAAATTTAGAACTATTTAGCTCTGTGAATCTTTTTACTGAATGATATATCATGAAAGCCCTGTAGGCTCAAAGTTTGTGATCTGAATTGAAAGGAAAGCTGTTCAAGTAGAGATCTTCAGTCTTCTTCTTTAGACAGCATTTCCTGCTGTGGCTATGAGATTTTTCGTTTTGATGTGTGCTATAATATTTGAAAGTTTTCCACAAAGTGGCATAAAAAGATACTAAAGATACAAAATGATCTTTGTTTTCAAGGATGGAATTTCCTCTCCTTACGGTCAATTAACAATGCAAGGAGGCATTTAGAACAGGAACCTGATCCTGAGCCATCTAGGCTATTCTGTTTGGTTTTGTCATGAGAAGCAAGCAAGATAATATAGTGGTTTAGCTATAGCATCCAAAGTCTCAATTCAAAAGCATGAGCTATCTCTATTTTCCATCTTCCCTATGGGAGTTACTGGAGTATCTCTTGGCTTTTGTATTTGACCAATTTCTTTTATTTAAGTCCATGAGGATGGAATTTTTTTATTGTTAAACTTATTGGGGTGACATTGATTAGCAAAAATTACATAGGTTCCAGGTGTACAATTCTGCAGTACATCCTCTAGGTGTTGCATTACGTGTTCACCACCCAGAGTCAGTTCTGTTTACATCATCATATATTTGACTCCCTCTCCCTTCTTTCCCACCCCCTCCCGCCTTGCCCTCAGGTAACCATTAAACTATTGATCATGTCCATGAGTTTTTGTTTCTTGCTTTCAGTTTTGTATTCCACATATGAGTGAAGTGATATGGTTCTTGGATTTTTCTGTCTCGCTTATTTTGCTTAGCATGATGATCTCAAGCTCCCTCCGTGTTGTTGCAAATGGCAGTATTTCATTTTTTCTTACGGCTGAGTAATATTCCATTTTATATATGTACCATAGCTTATTTTTCTTTTTCTTTTTTCTTTTCTTTTTTTTTTTTTTGTATGTGGGTAGTTCCCTGGCTGGGAATCCAACTCAGGCCACAGCGTTGACAGCACCAGTGCCGAAGCCTTAAGCCACTACATCACCAAGGAACTCCCTTGCTTTTCTTTATGGGTTCATTGAAGAGTAAATAAGCAATCCAAACTACCTATCTCCTCAAACAAGAGGAAAATCAATACTTTGACCTGAAAGTACACTAACTACAAAACAAATAATATGCATATCAAACAAAGACAAGTTCTCAGTTGCCTCAGGCATGATAGACTGCCAGTTTCTCCTTTTCTGCCGTGTACAACTATTGAGGATCTAACAAGTATCCTCTGGAGCTCAGACAAAAAGGCTGTGGAGAAGTTGCTGTTCTGAAGGTGAAGTTACTTTTCTGTCCTGGATTATTCTGCTTAGTTTTGTTTGTATCTTAGGTAGAATCAGAAGGATACCATGCAAAATGCCCATGGCTGCTTGCTCATTGGCTAATGCAAGCACTTTATCCAAGTGCTCCTAAATTTGTAGCAGCCAAGGAAGGAGTGCTGTGGTCAACTATTGGCTAAATAGTAAGCAGTTTCAGAGGAAGTCTGGATTTAGTTGCTGATATATCATCCAAAAAGCAAGAGTGTCAAGGAAAAATATATATCCTGCTACTTCTCATTTTTTATATTGAATTAGCCCCAATATTTCTTTAGGCTGAATTCCAGCACTACTGCCCTGGTTACAAAAATCAACTTGAAGAATCAGGGAGCATGGCCAACCTGAGCAATTAATATGGCAAATAGCAGACGCTATAATGTGTGTAGACAGAATTTGGGCTACTTAGTGTGTCTTGCCACAGGGAGTTAGTGGCAATCTGAGTATTCTCTTCAGTGCTCCCTGAGTTCCCCTGCAAGGTTTGAATGGGAAGTTGTAGTAATAGGGCCCCTGTATTCTTTTATCTTTTTGGGGTGATAGTAGCAAGCCTATAGGACTTCTAGTCCCTTGTGTCTTTTTTCAGTTCTCTAGGTGGTGTATTATAGGACAACATGAGAAAAAAAAAAAAACCCTACAATTCAAATGGAAAGAATTCTTGAAGACTCACTTCATAGTCTTTATTCCCTGATGTATATTGAATGACAATAGCATTGAAATCTCAAACTGTTAATTTGGATAAGGCAATCATTGTACCCTTGGATATGACTATTTTTTAAATCAAATCTCCTGTTATTTGCATTTATATAGTACTTTTCTTCTAAAGCTCTTAATGCAATTTCAGCATTATCATAATTGTGGGGATTGGATAAGAAGAAACAAACTTGATTTTCAGGTTGAGATAAAAGATGGAAATTGTCAACATTCCTTCTCAACAGAATAGGAGAGAGCATAGTGGGTGCACAACGAGATTTCCCCACACCAATTTCCCCAGAAGCTTCAAAGAGATGGCTATTAAAGAAGGAGTTCTGGGAGTGGCTAAGGCTTCGGCGCTGGCGCTGTCGGCGCTGCGGCCTGGGTTCGATTCCCAGTCGGGGAGCTACCCACATACCAAAAAGCAAAAAAAAAAAAGAGAGAAAAAAAAAAAAGAAGGAGTTCTAATCCTGGGGTCCAGGCACACTGGGGAAAGGGTCCACTAATAGGCTTCTGTGAATTCCCTGAAGGAAGGTACCAAATGTATTCATCCTGTCCATTTTCTTGGGCTGAGGGTTTGCAGTTCTTAACCAGATTCTTTCAGTGCTTAAGGACCATTGCCTCGGGCAGTGCTCCTCAAACATATACTTGAATTAATTGGGGTGTTTGTCAAAAATTCCTGGCCACACATCCAGAAGTTTCGAGTAAATAAGTCTGCACTGGGGCCTTGGGACTTGAATTTTAACACCAAGTGATGCTGATAAACCAAAAGACACATAAAGAAACATTGGCCTAGCCCCTTGAGGGGAGCTAAAGTGACTGATAGGCTCCTTTGGAAATTACTGTTTCCAGTTGTAGAAGGTGCAGAGGCTGTAATAATGGCATAGAACACAAATAACTTTGTCAGGTGTCTTAAGACCAGAATTGTATTCCAAGAGAAGTTAGGCTATTGATATTTGAGAGTGAATGATTTAAAAAACAAACAAACAAACAAACAAACATTTTTATCCAAGAATGATTTAAAAGATGCAGGACAATAGTATTAGTAGACACAACAGTATTTTTGGATTTTTCTTCTCTATTTTATATGATTCTTAAGTCAGAAAAATAGGAGCTGCTAGCAGGAAACCAATGCTCAGTGAAATCATTAAATATTAGGCAGCTGGAAATGAAAATCTTCTCATTAATTAAAATGTAAGAAATAACATAATTAAAGAGGACCATTTCATTACATTGCTGGGAGAAATGAGTTAGTTGAACAATGGTCTGTTCTAAAGCAGCACAGTATTTTGAAATTTTCCATCTTTACAATCCCATGAAAGTATAGTGTTAGAGGAATTTTATTCTGTTGAAGGGAGCACTTCTGTGTTGTTCCCACAAATCAATGTGTCTGATAAGAAGTACTATGAAACTGTTATTCTAAATACAGTTAGACCTGATAAGGGAGACCCTCCAGATTCAGTGTAACCTGATGGGTTGACCAGCTGAAGGAACACTGTTTATCCACTGTCCCCCAAAATCTTCACATTTCTTTCAGGAACAACTCATGTCAAGGCCTAACAAAGTCCTCTTGTTACTTTGTCATCATCCATGCTACCAAATATACATTGATGTGTGTGGCACCACACTTAAGGAAAATTGCTTCATGTACTTTTATTTAAAACTATTATAATGTTAGCTCTGTCTGTGTCTTCTTTGCTTGTTACTTTGTCATTTAGTTTGGTTGTAAGAATATAATGTGGTAGTGTGATGAGTCAATTGCTCTGAAACCTCACTGCGATCTGTAAAGGACTATATTTGTAAAGTACTTTGGGGGAACTACATGGAGTCTTTTTAAAAAAAGGGATTCTTTTTAAATGTGACAGAGAATTTTTCTGTAAATGTATTGACACACATTTAGTGCATAAAATGCTGGAGCCTGGCAAGATTTTTTGTGAATACATGTATATAGCTGATAAAACACCATGATTTGTTTGGAAAAAGCTTTTAGGAAATTAAAAAGCATCAAAAGAGAAGTGAGCTTTCTAATGCAGGTATAATGTATTATAAAGTTGTAGCCAATTATCCTGAAGAGAGACTTGAGAAAAACAAAGAGAGCTTCTGGCTGATGGGATCTCTATTCTTTAGGTTGGTCTGAGGCAGCTGAAAGCAGTCTTCCTGCCATTTTTTTCCTGGTCTGGTTTTTTTTGTGGTCCCACTCCTCTTTTTCCATCCTCTCTTCTCCACAACACACCAAGTTATATTTATTGTTGCAATGCCCAGATCTATGAAACTGGCATACAGTCAGGCTGAATAGATAATTGTTACATGAATTGACAAATGCATAAAAATTTTGCAATCCAATAACTTCTCATTAACCTCTGTATAAAAGTCAAAGTATTTACAATGACCTACAAAGCCCAGGCTGATCTGGCCCCTGTATTGCTCTGACTTCACCTCTCAATGTTCTTTTCCTCACTCATTCTGCTTCAGCTACACTCACTTCCTTGTAGTTCCTCAAATAAGCCAGGTCTACTCCCACCTCAGGTCCTTTGCACTTGCTGTTCTCTCTGCCTGGAATGCTCTTCTTGCCAGTTTTCGACCTGCTTTCTTTCTCACCTCTGTCTTCTCAATGAAATCCTTCTATACCTTATTCTTGATTTCAGATGTCTATTTATTGTTACATTACAAACCACCTTAAAAATGTGTGGCCTAAACAGCAAAGATTTGTTACTTAAGACAATGCTGCAGATGGAGTAGATGATTCTCCTCCATCTGGTAGTGACTGCTTTCCAGGGCCTTTCCATGTGGCTCTCTCTCCAGTAGAATAGTCAGGCCTTGCTTCAATCATGGAAGCTGGCTTCCAAGTAGGGGTGTTCTAAGAGCATAGGCCCCAAAGTGACAGGCTTACCAAGCCCCTGCTTGTATCCCACTTGCTAATGTCCCATTGGCCAAAGCCAGTCACATGACCAAGGCTGGTATCAGTCATAGGATGTGAACACCTGATGGTGTGTTTCATTGTAGGGTATGAACCTAAAAGTCTACCTCAATGTCCTCTGGCTTCAAGTGATTCATATCCCTCTCACCTGCAAAATACACTCACCACCCCTGAATTCTCTCCAAAGTCTCACTCTGTTGAGGCTTCCAGCTTAGGCTTGAGGTCTAGGATCATATTATTTAAGTCACATCCAAGTGGGGTTGAGGCATATGTGTGCAATTCCTCAGGTGCCACTTCTTAAGTGAGGCTCCTTAGGTATAGCCACCTGTAATAGAACTGAGTCAGCAAGATCAGTCTTTACCTCTCAGCCTCTAGTTTAGAAATGCATTATATGTATTCCTTTCCATTGGTCAATAGGGTTAGTATGCTTACCTTAATTCCTACTTTTATGTAATTTAAATATTTCCTTTTTACTGTAGTCTCAGAAAAGACATAGAGAATCTCATTGTTACATTATAGTTCTTCCCTTTAATAAATAGCAATTTTCTCTTTATTTCCTCCCTCTATACAGTTCAGTTATCTATTTCAGTATAAGCATTCCAAAATTTAATGATTCGAAGCAACAATTGTTCATTATTTCTCACTATTTTCTGGGTTTGCTAGGCTTTATATTTTCCCCACATGGTATCAGGAGGGGTCTCAATGTGTCCGCATGCAGGTGAGAGATCAGAAGGTTCTTCTCCTTGACACCCACTCCACCTTGGTGTCATCTTCCAAGGTCTGTCCATGTGGCCTCTCTATCCAGAAGGATAGTCTGGATTTTCTTACATGGCATCTGGGTTTTAAGAGAGCTAAACAGAAGCTTCCCGGTTTCTTAAGGACTAGGCCTGGAGCTGGTACTTCTACCTATTCTACTAGTCAACGCTAGTCAAGAGGCCAGCATGAATTCAAGGCAGGGGGGGCTAGTAGACCCCATCTCTTAAGGAGAGGAGTAGGATATGAATACATAGAGAGCCTCCTGGTCATCTTGGGGGACAGCCTATTACATCCTTTCTTCCTAATTTTATTTTCTCTTACGCTCTATTATTCAGTAGTTATCTTATTTATTATTATTTATTATTATCTGTCTCCTACCCTGATGTATACTTTAGAAAGTAAGGGATTTTTGTCCATTTTATTCACTGTTGTATATCCCCAGAATACTGCCTGCCACATAATAGGTGTTCATATATTTTTTGAAATAAATGTTTAGCCCTCTAGGTGCTGGGATACTTTTTCTGCTCTCTCTACTTGGTCATGATTTTTTAATTGTTAAATTTATTGAGGTGCCATTGGTTAGTAAAAATTACATAGGTTCCAGGTGTATCATTCCGCAATACAATGTCTATGTGCCGCATTATGTGTTCACCACCTGGAGTCAGTTCTCTTTTAATCACCATGTATTTGACTCTACCTCCTTCCTCCTCCACCTACCTCCCCCGTTATCCTCAGATAACCACTAAACTGTTGATTGTGTTCATGAGTTTTTGTTTCTTTGTTCCTTTCACTTTTATATTTTGTATTTCACATATGAGTGAAGTCATATGGTTCTTGTTTTTTCTCTCTGCCTTATTTCATTTAGCATGATGATCTCAAGGTCCATCCATGTTGTTGCAAATAGCAGTATTTCATCTTTTCTTATGGCTGAGTAATATTCCATTGTGTATATATACCACAACCTCTTTATCTAGTCATCTATCAAAGGACATTTTGGTTGTTTCCATGACTTGGCCACTGTGAACAGTGCTGCAAGTGTCAATAATTAAAACAGACACACAGACCAATGGAGCAAACTAGAAAACTCAGAAATGAAACCAAAAATATATGCACAGATAATTTTTGACAAATGAGAGAAAAA
Source organism: Lyroderma lyra (assembly GCA_004026885.1). Lineage (NCBI taxonomy): Eukaryota > Metazoa > Chordata > Mammalia > Chiroptera > Megadermatidae > Lyroderma > Lyroderma lyra. The sequence continues at coordinate 23,594 of PVJL010008171.1, read as the reverse complement.
TATACAATGGGTGAAAGAAAGCATCTGCAGTAAATGGTGCTGGGAAAACTGGAATATCACATGCAATGCAAAAGAATGAGTGTGAACTGCAAACTGTCATCATATAAGAATACCAAAATTAACTTAAATTTGATTACAGACCTCCACATAAGACCTGAAACAATAAACAGCATAGAAGAATACATTGGTACTAAACTTATAGACCTTGGGTTCAGGGAGGACTTTATGAACTAGACCTCAAAGGCAGGGGAAGTAAAAACAAAAATAAATGAATGGGACTATATCAAACTAAAAAGCTTCTGTACAGCAAAAGAAACCATCAACAAAGCAAAGAGGCAATCAACTAAATAAGGAACTAATATCTAAAATGTATAAAGAACTCATACAACTCAACAACAAAAAAATCAAACAACATAACTAAAAAATGGGCAGAGAACCTGAACAGACCCTTCTCTCAAGAAGACATACAAATGGCCAACAGATATATGAAAAAATGCTCAACTTCTCTAGCTATTAGGAAAATGCAACTCAAAGCCACAGTGGGATGCTACCTCATACTGTTAAAATGGCCATTATTAACAAGACAAGGAACAAGTGTTGGAGGGACTGTGGAGAAAAAGGAACGCTTTGCTGGTGGGAATGTAAATTGGTACAACCACTATGGAGGACAGTGTGGGAATTCCTCAAAAACTTAAGAATAGACTTACCATATGACTCAGCAATCCCCCTTCTGGATATCTATCCCCAAATTTAAAAACCTTAGTCTACCTGGCCATGTCTACCTGGTTTATCATCTACATGGTCCCTCATGGTTGATTTGAATGGAGGGTATTAATATATGTTTATATTTTTTACTTTTGCCATCTCTGAGTCCACTTACTCTGTCTCTTTGGGAGTTAACTCTGGCATGGTCAAATTTTCACCTACTTTTTTGTCTTTTGATATGAAATGATGATAAAGAATTTGATGCCAACTTGATTGGCCTTGTACCCATTTCAGACTGCTTTTGGTCTGCCTTATACTTCTGTATTCCTGGATACCCACTATAAAGACATATCTTTCCATAGAACAAACAAACTGGGAAAGTGACATTTTCTCATGTATTAGGGAAATATATATAAATTAAGACATGGAAAGGAAAATAGGAACAAAAGACACAGATATTAGATTTAACATCATGATGAAGTATAGAAATACCTCATGCTCTGGGCTTCTGAAGAAATCTAATGGCAGGCATCCAATAATGTTTTCCAAATAAGAAAGAGAGATTAAATTTTCTGATTATTTTTAGATTATTAGAAATCCAAAGGCTGATGCAAAACTATGTTTATTGATCTGTGATTTTTTTCTTTACTCCATTCCAGTCTACTTTCTTCTCATTCCTTTTCTTTTTGTTCATGCCTTTCTCCAAGTTACAAAATTTCTTATTGAAAATGTACAATTGTTTTATCTCAATTTTTTTTTTATCTCTAAGTCTCACTTCTCCAATGATACTTGACTTGTGAGTAGATGGTTGTTTTAACTCTGATGTTATTTGGCCTAAAGCTTCTTGGTGAAATCTTTGCAGCAAGACAATCTCCTGTAGCTTTTATACAATATTGTGTTAGATATAGAATTAATCATATGATATGTCCATATCATAATGCCATTATTTCCAGAAACTGCATACACAAATAAGCTTAAATGTTTTTGACTTTATGTAGTAATAGGAAAGACATTAGGGTAATGTATAAAAATCATATTAATGGATGGTTTCATTGAATATCTGAAGTTAGAATTTGCAAATGAATTCACTGACCACTACATAACTGGTTGTGTAGAATGCAAATAGCTATTATTTGTTTCTATGACTTCTGTTTAAGCAAGCGAAATATCACAGCATGGGATAATTGCTGGCAGGATTTGCTAGGTGAACTTTAAAACAAAAGGAAGAAAGAGGAAGGTAGAACATATAAGAGAAATATTTAACTAGTGTACTCAAAGGAAGTGCTGAGAAAGAAGATGGAAGTGTCCTGAAACATACCATGAGACATTACTGAATTATTAAAAAGAAAACCATACTATTACCATTCTTTTATATAAAGGGTAATTAAATAATAGTATAAATTGAGAACATCTATAAACTTCTGGAGGATAATGGAGGCAAAATAAGATCATAAAATTGATTGTTTTTCTGAAATAAAATTAGTAGATATAGGCAATTTAGTAGGTAACAATATTTAATCAGATTTTTTTGATAAATAAATTTACCTCTCTGTCAATTTATCTCTAGAAAGATAATTGAAAACCTTGCTTGCAAGTGGAAGAAAGAGAAATTATTAAGCATCTCCCATTAGGGCAGTTTCAAACAATGTTCTTTCTCACCTATCAAGCTTGATTTAAAGAATCTAACCCTGGGACAAGAAGGATGGAGGTTTTACTTTATTTTTAACTCTTACATTTTGTGTGTTGAAAACTAGTATCCCAATGAGAAGTTTGGTGAAAATGGGCATTATAAAACAAGAAAGACATTCAATTCACCTTATCTGAAAAAGTTTACAACCATCTTAGAAGGACCTTTTCAGTCTGTAGAATGAACCCCTTCTCTCATTTTTCTATTGGTGAAAATATTCCTGTGGTATGCTGACCATTCTTTTGGCCTAAACATGCCTCATGACTGCTGGCAAAAACCCACTGAAATGGAGGCTCAGTAGTGTGTCCTCTCTGGGGTATAGATATAGTTTGAGCAATTTTTTTTTTTTATTATGATAGAGTGATCTCGGATTTAGGGAAATCAGGAGGGAAGGGAACATTACTTCAAGAGTGTGCTGTGGGAAGTGGTCTCAGTAGTCACTGAGCATTCAGGGAAAACATGGAGTCGTCATTCAGAATCATGCCTGATATCCAGCTATATACATATGACACTCTTGAGACACTAAGAGAAAGGAGGAAATGCCTGCCCCTCCCCCACCTTGATACTGTAAAATAACCAGAGATGGGTTATACATTTATTGGAGAAAAATAAACTTAAAGGGATTTTTTAGAAATATTTTTTGTTGACAACAATGAATGAAGCTTTTTCTGTTCTTTGGTTGATTTATTTTTGCCATAGAAATATTAATTTAACAAAAGACACTGTATTTCTAATTGTATATTAAATTCTTGTCATTATCAATTATAAAATACAGAAAGCATAAAGAAAATAACAATGACCTTTAAACCCTAAATTTAGAGACAACAGCTCTTACGATTTTAGTATATTTTCTTCCAATATTTTTGTTTTTTTTTGTATGTGGGTAGTTCCCTGGCTGGGAATTGAACCCAAGCTGCAGCATTGACAGCGCCAGCGCCGAAGCCTTAAGCCACTACACCACCAGGGAACTCCTCTTCCAATATTTTTGAGCACACACACACACACACACACACACACACACCCCTCCATAGTTGAGATTATACTGTTTACATATTTTTAGGTCTTTCACTGTTTTTATTCACTTTATATTATTGACACTTTTTACGTCTTTAAAGACTCTCTGTTAACACCATTTAAAAAGCCAAATGATACTTCATTATAAGATTTATCGCAACTTATTTAGTACTACCTTATTATTAAATATTATATTGCTTCTATAAGTAATGTTATAATAACATTTTAACATTGCATTAATATTATAATAAATATTTATGTTTATTTTGATAATTTTCTTAAATTTTTTTACAAATGGAAATACTGGTCAAAAAGAGTAAATATTTTCAAAGTTGTTCTTGAGATCTATTGATACATTCCTTTCTGTGAAGATTATGCCAATGTAAATTAACTAGTACTAATGATATTCATCTTATTACATATCGACAGTGGTGAATATCATCATGATAAAATAAAAAATCATATGTAATTTTTTTCATTGAATATTTTTTATCAGCCACTTATATTTCTGTTAGTAAATTGTTTATTAGTATTTCCCTTTTTGTCCCTTTGCTTATGGAGCTTGCCATGTTTTTTTAAAGGTAAAGTATTAGCTCATGTACTAAATTTAATTTTAGAGAACAATTTTAGGAATGCATCTAGTCTGTCTATCAGTTAAATGGTTCAAAAACCTTTACTGTCTTTAGAAGCACTATGATGGAAAAGTGCAGATTGCGATGAGCATGTCATTTTAATTGTCAAAAGTCTTTAATAGCTCTCTAGCACACAGTAAAATCCAGAGCTTTCCAAAATATAAATGCCTTGTGTATTTTCAACTTTTCCTTAATGTAATATTCCCCTTTCTGTTAGTATTCTTCATCTCTTTCTGGACTTCTTCCATTCCTATTAAATTTAAACCCTGATAGTAAGAATATTTTTTTATTCTTCAATTTGCACCATACAGACTCTCTCTGTGCTGTTAAATCTATCCCAAGCTTGCACATCTAAATTCTTTAAGGCTGCTTATCTTCTACCTCCTTTTCTAGGCCTTCCCAAGTATCCTCCAGCCAGAAGTCATCTCTCTCCTCAACATCTTTGGCAAATCTATTAGAATACTTTGCATTGGGGGTGGCAATGGTGTTTCTGAATGATGGAGAAATGGTGTCAGGTAGCATCAGGCTTACTTGAAACCCTTGGCTTCTCTTATTTCCTCCTACTAGCCTTTCTTCATCCCTGTCTCTACTGTTCTTAGATTCAATGGGCAGTGATTCTATTCTCATAACCACATCAATTCCTCTTTTCCATTGTCCTTCTATTGACTTGGCAAAATCTCAACCCTGGATGAGTCCTGTTAAACACTTTTTCCACCTTCCACTTTTTTCAAATCTCCACACCACCACCTCTTTACTTTCTTTTAGACAATTACATTGTTTTCTACTCTACAGAGAAAATAGAAGCCTGGGCAAGAACTGCCTCGAATTCCCATCACTGCATCTCAGACTTACCTTCACTTATCAGCCCCATTTCTTCCCTTCTGTGCTACTTTCTTAGTGGAAAAAGTGCTTCCTCTAGTAAAATGCAAGCCCTCCATCTATACTCTCTCTTCATCCCCTGTGCTGGCAGAGAAGCCTTGCCATGGTTCTCAAGATTAAGTCTGCATAACAATCACTTGCAGGTGGTTTGTTAAAACATGAATTGCTGGGCCTCACTTCCAGAATTTTTGATTCTGTTGGTCTGAGTGAGGCCTGTGAATTTGCATTTCTATGAACTCCCAGGTGATTCTGCTTGTCCAGTGACTACTCTTTGAGACTCACAGCATGTATTAGGGTTCTGCAGAGAAACAGGACCCATAGGATGTGTGTGTGTGCCTGTCTGTCTATATCTATCTATCTATCTATCTATCTATCTATCATCTATCTATCAATTATGTCTATCTATTGTCTATCATCTATTACCATGTATAATGCACACCTCTGTATGATGTATACAAAGGCAATTAGGCAGAAGGAATTCTCCCTCACTCCTGGGTGGGTCAGGCTTTTTGTTCTATTTATTCATACGATTGACTAGATGAGGCCCATTCACATTATAGGAGGCAACATGCTTCCCTCAGTCTACTGATTTAAATGTTAATATTATTCAAAAATACTGTTACAAAAACATTCAGAATTAATGTTTGGCCAAATATCTGGGCATTCCGTGGCCCAGTCATAATGACACATAAAATTAACCATCATACTACCCTATAGAGTATCCCTTCTTTCTATTGTATGCTTTGTCCATGAGTGTCTATCGGATCTTGACACTCACCAAGGATACTCATTATTTTTTACCTATATAAAGTATTAACAACCAAGCCCCAAAACTTCTTACTTTAAACCCATGTTATCTTTTGGCTGTCATCCTACACATTTCTTCTTCCCTGTGGAACCAAAGTTCTTAAAAGAAGTTATCTATTAATATAATTGTTGTTTCTGTATTTTTACCCTGCCTTTATTGCTGAATCCACAACAATGCACTCCAGCCTCTGGCTCTCCAACTACAGCCAAACTGGATTTAACAAATGTTCTATGTTATTAAATGCAGTGCAGGAACATCAGTCACAATTTTATTAATTTAGGATGACATTTTGCTTTGCTAATCAAATCCTCCTTTCTGAAACTCCCTTCCTTTGGCTTTTGATGCAACAATACACTGATTTTCCTCCTCACCTATCATTGTCTTTATTAGAACTTTCTCCTTTTCTGACCCTTGAGTTTCAGTGTTCTTTAGCACTAGGCTCTTTGATGTTCTTAATTTCATAGGTTTTCAGGGAATCTCACTTAGTTTCACTGATTCAAATACCATTGCTGGTTTACCCTTAAGTGTATTTCTTGTCTGAACTTATATCTATGTATTCAAATTACTCTTGACATCTTCATTTGAATATTTTTTTTTTTGTCAGGAATCTCAATGTCAGTATGCTTATAACTGAACTCATCATCTTTTCCCATCTTCTCCCTCTTATGGATATACCCTACTGCATTATTTCTTGAGTCATTTGGAACATCTAACTTTCCAAGTTAGAGCCTTGGAAATTATTCATCACACTATCTCTCCCTTATTTTCTATATCCAACTTTTAACAAAAGCTCATACATGATAATTTTTAAATATCTCTCAAATGCAGCCACCTCACTTTACTGCCACTGTCACCTTCCTGATTTAGGCCATCATTATCTTTTTACCTCCTAAAGTTACCTCTCGAGCATGCGTCTCACTACTCATCAATTATCATTCTGTTTTCAAAGCCAGAATGGCCCGATAGACATCATGTTTGACCATCTTCCTCTTCTGCTTAAAACTTTAGCTGACTTCCACTTGTCTTTAGGTTAAAGGCCCCAAACCTTATGATCTTAAGATAACCTTAAAGCCCTTCAAAATCTGCTTTGCTTTCTGTTCCAGCAACATAAATGTTTTTTCATGTCTCTATTCCCACAATACTCCCTCTCTGCTCTAGGCCTTTGAACATGCTGTTCTCTCCTGGAACAAGCTGTCTTGTCACATTCCAAGACTCCTCCTCTACTCCTGCCCCTAACCCCACCCACATTACCACTAGGATTTTAAGTAGTGGCTAAAATGTTTATATATATAGTTTTATATCTATATCTATATCTATATCGACATAGATATAGATAGATATAGATATAGATATAAAACTCACCTGCCAAATAGGGGCATCTCATTTAATACTGAAAGAGAGGATTTTGAGCCTGAAGTAAATAAGAAAACATATGTTAAGAAAGTATTTTGTGTAGTGCCTGGCACATAAGATGCTCACTAGATAGAACTTATTTTCTCAAACTGAAGATACCAAGAGGTTAGTGTCAATCTATTGTGTTAAATTGGAGTCCTCCAAATGCTTATATTCTTCCACAAGTCCTAGAACCATGCTTTTAAACACAATAATTATAATGTTGTTTTTTGTTTTTTACTTAGAGTGTTAACATAAAGAGGAATCACCATTTCTAAAATGATTCTCAGAATTTTTTGTACATTATTAATCTAAATTTATGAACTGCTTGGAAATTCATTCTTACTAACAAAGACTTTTTTGGGAACCATTAAAATGTCATATTTTTTTAAGTTAAAAGGCACATTGGAAAAATTTAATATATTTATTGAATAAAAAGTGGTTCTTTTTCACATCATCTAAAAATAGGTAATTGTATAACTTTAAGGCAGAGTACACAATTGTGTGATATAAATTGCTATCATTTGAGACTTATAATTGTATCCAAGCTACATATGTATATATGAGTCATAATTAGAAGCCTGCATTAAAAGGAGATATGTAAACTATTACTTTACTGGTTTGATATGGGAACAGGCAAGATTTGAATCATAAAAATTACTACTCATTTAAATGCTCAGGTTTAGGTTAAATGATGCAGAATGCCATTCATATACATGATTTAAATCACAAAGGTACATAAACAGGATTCTCAGAACAAAAGAAATGTTGAAATTTTCTCTAGGCTGTGAAGAAGCAGGTTCAAAAGTAACAAGTCTCAGAAAAGCCTTCATGTTAAAGGACAAAGAAGTGGATTGAGTAAAATCACCCCTAAACAATTGCATAGGTGGATACAGGCTTGGTGGACTGTCAAGTAGGTATCTCTGAAAAGTAGCTATGGCATTCTAAAATCACCTGGGAAGGCTGAAACTGGAATTCTTGCAAAACTGCAGAATCAGTGACATAGGAAACTTACATAAGATAAAACATCATCATGCTAAGCAAAATCAGAGAAAAAACAAGAACAGAGTGACTTCATTCATATGTGGAATATAAAACTCAAAGTAACAAAGAAACAAAAACTAATGGACACAGTCAATAGTTTCATGGTTACCTGATAGTAAGGGGGAGGGGGTGGGGAGGAGGGAGGGGCATCAAATGTCTGGTGATTGAAGGAGAAATGACTTTGGGTGGTGAGCACACAATGTAACAAATAGATGATATATTATAAAATTGTACAGCTGGAGACTATGTAATTTTTATTAACCAATGTCACCCCAACACATTTAACAACAACAACAAAAAGATAAGACAACAACTCAATTGTAAAAGGGAAAAGTCTCCAGTCATAGTCTTAAACAATTATAGACCAAGTCATGTGGGTATACCATTGCATGATAGTTTGACACCTGAATCTCTAGGCCACATTTCAATACTCTTCATTTAAATGAATATAGTACTTTCTGTTCTATTCAAATATGTGAGCAGGCATACTTCTCATTTCCTAATGAGCACTAGATTCTCCCAGTGTGTAAATTAAGCTCTTTTGGAATCTACTATCAGGCCACAAGGGTATCATTCAGTGCATTGGAGTAGTAATTTACTAAATGGGACCCTCATGGCCCAAAAGAGTTTATGCAGCTTCCCAGATGCCTACCTTAACCAGGCGATGCTTTATGGGCTGAAGAACCTAATGGGTATTGAATTATACTATTACATTTAGTAAAGGAGAGTCATATTTTCCCAGAAATTGTGTCTCTATTTTGTGCTTTAGCTCAAAGTGAGGTTATTTTTAGTCTTCTTATTCCCACCAGAACTGTCCTCACTCCTATTTTTTATTTGGCTTCTTTTATGTTGCCTAAGTAGTACTCCCTTCTCTCTAGTTAATGATTCTGTTGTATTTTAGTTACCATAATTATTTCCTCAATTGGCTTCATTTGAAAAAAAAATGATTGTTAGGAAAGGTGATAAACATTTAAAAGTCTGCCACTTGTTCGTATTCATTATTCTTCTAATTCATTTTCAGTAACAAGTTTTCTACTTGGAAATTAAAAAAATGCTTTAAAATTTTGATCAAGGCTTTATTGCAGCATTAATAGTACAGTATTTTTTGTATTGGTGCCTCACTATTTTCTTTTTTTTTTTTTAGGTATCACCTCACACTTGTTTTTTTATTTTTATTTTTTTTCTTTTTTGTATGTGGGTAGCTCCCTGCTTGGGAATCGAACCCAGGCCGCAGCACTGACAGCGCCAGCGCCGAAGCCTTAAGCCACTACACCATCAGGGAACTCCCCTCACTATTTTCTATCAAGGACCACTTCAGAATTATTTTTCAGGTTATATAAATGTCTCTGTTAATTCACCCCCTTTGGAAATTTTAAAAGTAAACCTTAAGAAAATTAATTTTAATATTTTATGAATAACCAGCTAATTTAAAAAAGTAAAATTTCACCTTGCTTTGAGACTTTGAATTTGATCTGTTTTTAGTTAATAGGACGGACCATATTGTTCATGCAGTAAATGTAGAAGGCTAAGATGTTGCCATTTCTATATTCTGTAGATGGCAGCTTAGCTCCACCTTTAAAAATCTTCCTTGTAGTACATTTTTCACTGGCATTTTCTTTAAAAACTGGTAACATAATGCACAACAGCATGTAAAATGAATATAGCCAAACATGATCTGCTTGCCTTTAATGTCTTGACAAAGTTTTTCATGTAGCTTTGCCACACACTACTGATTTTAGTGGGAGGATGTAGATATAGAAGCACTCTAAAAAGGGCTCTTATTCACTTGTTTCCTGATATGAAGATCAATAACTGAATCTCTCATGATGAAGCATTAATTATAAGGCAGCAATGTTAGTCTAGATTTTGCACTTTTTCAATTGAGCCAATTGTCATGCTATTTAGTCACATACGAGATGTACTTACTTCCCTCTTTCTATTACAGTTACATGAATAGCTGGCTCTGAATGTCACAATATTCTCATTCTGTTCATTTAGGGCCCAAAAATCTTCATGAGAATTTTGAGAGTACAAGTTTAACTCCAGAATAAGAAATCACATGACCTTGTAGGGCAAAATCTCAACTGGGAGTGATTTTTGATCCTCAGGGGATATTTGACAATGTCTGAGATATTTTTGATTGTTGAAAATGAGGGTGCAAAGGAGAGTGCTATTAGCATTTAGTGGATATGGGCTAGGGATTCTGTTAAACACTCTCCAGTGCAGGAGACAGTCCCCAACAATAGACTATCCAGCCCAAAATGTTAGCAGAGCTGAGGCTGAGAAATTCTAGTGTAGAGAAACAGAGTCATAGGGGTATAATATCAAAAAATCAGTGCAAAATTAAAAAACAAACAATGCATTCATAAGAGCTGTTTATTGAAGGTCATAAACATCATATGTAGGCATTAGAAAAATAACTTGTATTTGATTAGTTTAGTAAAAATTTCTCATGACTCTATTCATTTTCCCTATAATGACACTCATTTTTTTTCTCAAATAGTTAAAAAAAAAGCTCTGCCCTACATTACATTTTCTTAACTTAAAATCATTGCACATCTTATTTTGCATATCTAAAACTCATAAAATGTCTTTATAAAAAAATTGTGCTTACTGAGTACGTGAAGAGTTAGTGTACACAGCTGTTTAGTTCTATATGCAGTTTTCTTTCCTTACCATTTTGTAAGTCAATTTTATGAAAACAGGTTTGAGCTGTCTTAAGTTTGACAAAGCTATTGACTGTGCAACATATTAATTAAAACTATGGAAAATCAAGGTTTGAGTATTCTGAAGTTCCTGAAGAATTTAGTGTAAAAGAAGCTACTTAATTTATCATTGCCAAGAGGCTATGAAACAATGACAAACTTGTTTAACATACCGAAACTGTGCTACAATTTATCATCATGTTTTGTCTGAAAAGCCATTATTTGACATAACTGAGAATACATACTATATATGAATCCACCAGGTATTGTGTCATTTAATAGGCTAATATAGTGAGATGTTTTGGTTATGCTATGCTGTCCTCAGATTAGTGATTTACTCAAATGACATCTTATTCTAAAGCAGCATATACAAAATGGATTAAGTTTGAGTCACTTTTGTTGTAAGGAGGGAGCCTTGTTGTGTGTTTTGCAGCAGCCACAGGGCACCATATCAGAAATCCAGCTTTCTTTTGAAGAGTTTGAAACCAGTGGCCTAGAGCAGGGATATGTCAAGCTTGCTTTAATCACTGAATTTAAGATTTCATGGCACTGTAGTTCTCCATTTTAAGGGGAGAAAAGAAAAAAAAAGATGGACTCTCTTGATCCTACAACTTCTCTAGCTACTATCCTCTCTCTCTGCTCCTTTCCCTAGCAAAACTTCTACATACATTGCTGCACTTTCTCACCTTTAATCTGCTCCTAAAACTACTTCATCTGCTTTTAGTTTCACTATTCCACAGACGCTGGTTTTGTGGCGATCACCAGCCATCTCCCTGATGCTGGGCCTGATGATTGCTCTCCTCTTACTCTACTTCTCAAAAAGCATTGATGCTGCTGATACCTTCCTTTTACAATCTCTCTTGGTTCTCCTGTGTCTTTACTAGCTGCTTCTTAGTCTTTTGCTACTCAAAGTGATGGAATGCTTCAGGACCAGATTTTGAGTTCTGTTCCTCTCTCCAAACCTCTCTCTCTCTCTAGGTTATCTTATTCATTTCTGTGATTTTAAATACTATTTCTATATTGATAATTCCCATATTTTATATATTTAGGCCAGGTCTCTCTTCTGAGCTCAGATCTGCACATCTAACTGCCTACTTGAAACCTCCTGGATGTCTCTTCTCATCTGCTGTTTAGCATCCTTCTGACCAGAGACCCAGGAATCATCCTTTGTTCTCTACTTTTCTTCGCCATCCACATTCACCATCAGAAACTCTTGTCTATACTTCTTCCAGTCATATGCTTCAAATCTCTTGATGCCCCTCAACATCTACTGCCACATATTTAGCTAAGTCTCCACCATTTCTCACTTCAGGAGCCTCCTAAGTCATCTTTATGTTCTCACTCTTGTCCCACCCTCATCCCTTCTTTACAAGGCCACCAGTGTGGTATTTTAAATAGCAAATTCTTTCCTGCTTACAAGTCTTACATAGATTCCAACTGCATATAACATAAAATCGAAACTCCAAACTGGGGTCTGGGTCTGTCCGCTTCTCCAGTGTTAGTTTCTGTCACTTCAGTTTCTCTCCCACTAATGTTCCAGGTGCACAGACATTGCAGCATTAAGAAGATGACACATTCTTTTGTTTTTATTTAATCTTTAGGGCCTTTGCTCTTACTGGCCTCGAGTTCTTTTCTCTCACTCTTTGCATGCAGTTCCTTTTCATTCTTCAGGTCACATCTTAAAAATGATCTCTCTAATCAGTAAGCATTTAATTTTCACTATTTTAAATATTATTTATTTACTGTTCATCTCTTCCTTACTAGAATTTAGGTTTCATCAGGACAGAAAACTTGTCTTTCTTACTAGGCATTTAGCAAACATTGGATGAATGCATCAATAAGTTATTATACTAAGTGATCATCAAACTATATAAAAGGGTCCAATGTAATAGACATGTGTACATATGCTTGCCTGTACTTCTTAACTTTAGAAAGAGGTAGATGGCAAAGTAGGGGGATATGATAGTAGGGCCTAATATTTGAAGAAATAATATGCAATATAGAATTAGGCATGGGTTTGGCATCTAGAAAACAGAGATGAGCATATGGGTAGAAGTTAAATTTAAAACAAACAATGAATAGTAGGTGCTTAGGAGGTGCCAAGCTCTGCCTCACTGAAGATGTTCAACTTAGAGGCTAGACGACAACCTGTCCAGGATGTGGCAACAGTATTTACTGCTTTACATTGGAATTCAATCTAGTGACTCTAAAAGCCCTTCCCTCCTCTGTGATGCTGAGATTTTGTGATTACAGGAAAGTTCTTATCTGTATCTCCCAGCAGTTGTGATTCTGTTTCGCTCCTTTAAGTCACAACTTAATGGATGTCCTCTTAAAAAGTTACTGTGCTCTTAGACATAATGCAGAAACTAAAGAAGCTATTTTGGGGGAAAAATGTTGAATGATAAGCAAGTATCTCCTTAATGGCTTAATCTTTTAACAAACATATATTAAAAACTTTAGTGTGTGCTTTAGGCATTACTTTAAAAGGCTTTTCTTAAACTTATGTAAAACAGAACCAATAAGAACACACTTTTATTTATTTAATATCCTTAAAAATTACCATCATGACTTGAGCTGGGGATAGGAGGTTGGTTCTAAAACAACTTCACATATTACATTGAGAACATTATTTTTTAACAGCATCATAAACCTGTAATCATATTTTTAAAATTTTCTATGCAATTTCTTATTTACCTTCAGTCATCAGCTAATGTCTTTGATATCAGAAATAAAGAGAAATAATGACCTAGAATTCTATAAACATTGCTGACCTCTGGAAATCATAAAATGTCTTAGGTTAGGTCTTCTCATTGAACACAGAATTAGGAGAGGTTCAAAGTTTATATGCAACTGAAGAAAACTCACATCCCCAAAGGTTGTTTATATTTTTTCAACAACAATAATTACACAAAATTTTTTATTAAGTCATGTGACAGTATGTGACTGCAGAGATAAATACAAGAAAACCTACATTTAGTCATATGGCACTTAAAAACTGTGATTTCTTGTTGAGGTCATTTTCAGAAGGTATGGGATATACAATATATCTTTTTCAAATAATGTAGAATGACATATTAATGTGGCTGTTATGGCTGTGGTTTGTTCATATTTTTAGTGTTACTCTGGCCATATTTACCTTATCAAGTATAGACTCCATCAAAAATGTAATGCCCTAGAAAAAAGATATTCTTTTTTTCTTTTTGCCTTATAAAATTTTTTATGTTATCCATTTCTGGTTTTACTTCTTACTTACTCTTTGCCTTTCTAGTTTTCCAAGAGCAATGTAGCAAAAACATCTGTTAAAGCTTGCCCGATAAAAGATATTGTATAATATTTTCCACCTTATTTCTTTATTCTGAAGAAGTTGGCTTTAAGAAGTCTGCCCTTCTTGTGTTACTGTATTGACTGCAGGTGAAAGTTTTGTGTTATTCATAAATCCTCTATTTCTTTTTGCCCTGTTTCTACTATTTCGTAACTCTCTTGCCTATATCTTTATTTTTTACTATGGCATTTTGAATGTATCTGTCTTTTCCTCTTGAGAATCCCTTCTATCACAGTTTTTTATTGTGAAGTACTACATATAGTGTTCTATGGTGCTCTAAGAAATTACTATAAATTTAAGGGCACGAAAAACCACATGTTTATTATCTAAGGTCAGAAGTCCAAAGTGGTTGTCACTAAGCAAACCTCGAGGTGTTGGCAGGGCTGCAATACTTTCTGGAGGCTCTTGGGGAGAATTTATTTCCTTGCCTCTTCTAGCCAACCACATTCCTTGGCTCCGGGCTCCCTTCCTACACCTGCAAAGCCAACAACTATGGTCAAGTATGTATTTATCATATTAAATCATTCCAAATGACTCCTCTGACTCCCTCCTCAACTTTTAAGGAGGCTTGTGATTACACTGGGCCCACATAGAAAATCCAGGATACTTGCTCCACCTCAAGGTCAACTGATTAACAACCTTTCCCTTTGCCATGTAACAGCCTACATATTAACAGGTTCTGGGAATTAGGATGTAGATATCTTTGTGGGGGGCATCATTATGCCTACCATGAATACCTACCCCTCTTTCTTTTGGTATTTGCAACCTTTCCTGCAACCAAGCCACTCTCCACTCAATAGGAGGAGCCTCTCTTATTCCACTTGGTCACTCCTGTAGTTTTCACATTGTCTCCAGCTGCCTGATCTCTGTTGACTCTAAATAATTATCTAAAACACAATACACCTGTGACTTGGCCCGATGCATTTTTTTAGGACAGCAAAAACATTTATTTGAAAAAAATTACTGTGTATTGAAAATATGTGTACATTTGAAATTATTACATACTTTCATAGCATTCCTTCCCCCCCCCCCGCAAAAGTAGAAATATCTATTTGCTATGCTAATGCTGTAAGTAAATTCAAACAAAAAGGAAAACATCATCAGTCCTCTTTCCTCATTTATTATAGTTTGGGGGAAAAAGGGCAACTTCTATCTGCCAATCAATAGGAATATAACAAGTCTCAGTCTTCCACAGCAAGACACACATATTTCTGCTTTGAAGACTGTGAAGAGTTAGTCTGTTCCTTTCCTGGTTAGTCTGTTCCTTTTTCTTTTGAGGAAAAGCTCTCTTCTTGTTCTTTGACTCCTGGTTTGAGACAGTTTTGCTTTTCAACAATGGCCCATGGCAGTCTGGGGATTTCTCTTTATAGAACTGGAGTTTCTCCGAAGAGTTCATGTGGGTGTCTGCCAGTGGACACTTCACTGGGGTTTCTGTTTGAGCCCGTTTCCCATAGAAGTGCTGAGCTGCCTTTCGAGGTTTGGAGGTTTCTCGTAGCTTCACATCTTCCAAAGTCATGCACTCCCACTGCAGAACAATCTGGTGAGCCCAGCTCTCTGTCTTGCCGTCACTGTGATCAAATGCTTGCAAAGACACTTTGGAGTGGACAAGGCCTATGTGGGTCTGGAGCTTGTGTTTGATGACTTTGATGCCCTTGAGCCCTGTCCTAGAGAGATCTAAACAGTTTAGTTTCCTAAAGGAAAAGAAGTATCTGATTCCTGCATCTGTGATCTCAGGATTACAAGATAAGTCTAATAATTTTAGATTCCTAACACCTCTTTTCATCACTCAAACTGCTACTGTCATTTTCCGCACCCTGGCATCACATAAACAATTTTCCTTCAGGTGGAGTTGTGTTATACTAGAGAGGGCCTCATTGGTGAGATGATCTAGAACACTGGTGTCCAAACTTTTGGCTTCTCTGGACCACATTGGAAGAAGTATTGTCTTGAGGCACACATAAAATACACTAACACTAATAATAGCTAATGAGCTGAAAAAAAAAAAGGTTTCAAAAAATACTCATAATGTTTTAAGAATTTGTGTTGGGCTGCATTCAAAGTCATCCTGGACTGCAGGTGGGACTATTAGAAGTTCATGCTCATCTCCAAGCTTGCAACAGGAAAGATCCAGGCAGGTCAGCTTTTGGAAAGACTCTCCTCATGTTTTTCTGAGATCACCAGATATCTGTTTCACAAACACAGGGAGCAAAGCACCAACCTTCTGTAGGCCTCTATGAATTCTGTAAAGCCCTGAGCCCTGCACCTGGTTTTGATGGTTTTTGTTTGGCTTCAGCAGCAGAGAACAGCATTTCAGCAATTTGTTTAGAAAACCAATAAGGGAATCAATGTTATCAATGTTATCAACATTGTCAGAGATGAAACCCAGGACCAGGCTGAAGAAGGATATGGCCAGGTACCGAAGATTCCCCTCCCGAGTGTATGCAAAGATGAAATGATCAGTTTTCTTTCTGTGCTCTATCATCTTCCCTGTATCATACAAAGCCTTTGAGAAATAATATGAAAGTCCTTAGCTTCTGCAGGCTACTCCTGACACCATCCAAGGCCAGGTTCACCATGTGCAACTGCCCATTTTCTTACATGTAGATGGGCCCTAGGGCCAGGTGTTATTCTGAGTTGAGGTAGTAAGATATCTGGATTGCAACCGTGCTCCTGCCCAGGGTAGCTAGCTGCAGGTCCTTGGTGATGGCTTCCTCCTCCAGTGGTGCAAAGTGGCTTGGTGCCCTGGCACAAAGCTAAGGAGGATAGGAAAGAGAGGATGGGAAGAGGAAGGAAGTAGGAGGGGAAACTTAGAGCCATGGGACCACAGGGCTGACAGGGAAGGGAGGTAGGCTGGGTCAGGGGCCTTTATGCGTTTAAAGCACTTTTAAAGCACAATTATACAAAGGGTGCCAAAGAAATGTATATATAGTTTAAGAAAGGAAAAACTGTAATAAAATTGTAATACTTAATATATACCAATAACAAAAGATGAATCCAAGCCACATTTGACTTCTGCAATTACAAGTGGTGCTCAGAGTGGTTACCATCAGCGTCCAGACACTTCTGATTACAGCAAACTACTGCTTGAGAAATGTTGACCAAAGTGTCCCCTTGTATCGCTGAACATATCTTTCAATTTCTTACCTAAGTACCACCAGAACAACCAGTTTTTAATGGTACACCACATCCTTTAAGGTCTCCCATAGGTAGAAGTCAAAGGGTGTTAACCCAGGAGAATGTGGGGGAAACTCAAAAAACGTTCTCGAATTTCAAATACCACTTCAAATTGGTCTTGTGCTTCTCCAGTGACAACTGTGTTTCTGCCATTTCCTTTGACTGTCCTGCCTGTAGCTAGCATTCATTTAATGCCATATTTTGAGCAAACATCATAGTACACATTGCTACTATAATTCAATTCAACTTTGAAAGGTAATACATAGATAACATCTCTCAAATTGTGTATACGTTTTTTGGCACCTCCACTATTGCTTTGGTATCTGAGTAGAGGAAAAAATAGGTGAAGATTGCTGCCTACTGTTTTCTTTATGCCACATAAAGAATAATTTAAAAACCAGAACAACTCTGAGAAAACATTTTAGCTATTAATAATTTTATATTTATATTTGCCCCACTTTTTCTTTTTACTATGTTTGTGAGTTACTATGAATTCTACAAGTGATTTATATTTGCTCCCATCCCACTTTATTTTTATATGAACCTATATAATTATAAGTCTGTTACGGTCTTTCTGCACTTTAAAGTACCTATTCTACTTTTTCTATCATATAAACTAGGTATTTAATCCTACTAACATTTTTTATTTTTTTGAGGAAAAAGCTATTGGTTTGAGAGAATACTGATGGTCTTCAGTATTTAAGACTATATAGTTACCAAGTTCTCTTAGTTGATAATCTTATTATATGCTATTTGTTAACACTTACCTGATGTCTGTTAGACACAAAGGAGACAAGTAGCGTAAGCCTAATCATATCCATATCCACTCAAACATATTTGAGACACTGTTCTTAACATAGGGAGAACAGTACCACTTAAGATTTCTCTGAAATAAATGAAGACCAAACCTAGGTGGAATTTTGGACCATGATCAGAAACAAGAATCTTGGGAATTCTTGGAAAGAAAGTAATTTCTTTACAATTTAAATTTACTTTTCATCAGAGAAAAAAGATTCATCTGTTTCTGAACTATTTCAAGTCATTGAGTTCTAACTGTATAAAGAGGTTCTTTACACAGTCAAGGAAATCACTACAGTTTCTGAGTTCAGTACAAATAATTTCTCATTATAAGGGACAGCTCTCATTGAGAAATAGTCCCTCTATTTACTGCAATAATGAGAAAATGACATGCTGGTTGTTTTTTTTTTTCAGTTATATGAATACCTTCCTTTAAGATCCAGCAGATTAGCACTACTGACTCTTCGGACTGACTTCTTAAATTAGGGTAAAATCAAGGAAATGAAATGTATATGTGCAAATTTTGAGTCAGGTTATTTTTCTTTTCTCTGTGCACAAGCACAGGCTTAGGGCTTCCCATAAATCAAATGGAAATCTTTGTTTTTTTGTATCATGGATTTTCAACTGTTCTGAGTGAATTTTATAAACCTAATGAAAAAATTAAAAGTAATTTTTCCAACATAACTTCTAAGTGATAATATTATATATAGATCACTGTAAAGAAAGAAAAGTGTTTGATACACTGGACACTGAGGCTTTACCTGAAAGTGCCAAAAAGATATCATTAGTTGGTAATTTGCAACTGGTTCATGTGCCAAACTTGGTAGTAGGTTCTAGAGGAAATATGAACAACAGAATCTCCATTTTTAGTTTCTGATACTTTTATGGTAGGCCAACAGAACTGAAAGGTTTAGACATTTATCTTGAAATAAATGAGAAAAGTTTTTCCTTCCTCATTTAGTTATAAAATTGGTACTTAAACTTCCCTAAGGCATGGACTGTGATTCCAAGTATATCCATACCAAGCCATCTTTCATTTAAGTCTGTTTAATAAACCCTCTTCCTAACTGGAGCTGGGGGGATAGAACTTCATGTCTTTGGTATAGCTGAAAAGGAGAAAAAGATCAGGAGTGTGAAAGTTTTAAGTAATGTAATTTTATTTTCAACCTGAGTTTTCTGACATCTAAGGAAAAAATACTTCCTACTTGGATAAAAGCAGCTGCTTCAAATGGTTCAAAATAATAAAATTTGAAAAGCTGGATATGGCCCAGTTTTATCCAGAATTCAGCAGATTTAGTGGAGCAAATGCTAGACTGAAGCTTCATGAGAACAGGGCTAGGTGACCATTGATGGTCAAATGAAGTAATAAAAAAGTAAAAATCTGACTCCTTCAGATCTCAGATAAGTTATTTGATATGTATGAGGATGTAGGTTTTGATACCATTGCTAGGGAGATTGGGCATGATGTTTTTTTTCCATCAAACTGTGGGTTTTCTCTGGTCAACAATTTTATGGGAACTTGGTGAAAACATTTGCATTGGTCACTAAATAATTTGCAAGCCATAGAAGTAATGGGATTTGTTTTGGAGCCAAAGTTTAGTAGTTTTACGTATTCATTCAGTAAGTAAATGTTTGTTGAATGTCTGCTATGTGCTAGGCAGTAGCTAGTAAACTAGCCTTACATATGTATATGTCCCTCTGCTTTTAGAGTTATAGACATCTAAACAGTTAAAAATCCATATATAATAGAGTAAGTGCTATATTGGACTAAGAACAATGCATCACAGAATCATTTAAGATAAGGATCAAACCCAGATTTGAGGGGTTAGGGAAAGCTTTCTAGAGGAAGGAACATCTCAGCTGAAATATTAATTTAAAATAGAAGGGAGCTAGAAGAGGGAGACAAAGAGAATGTTCAAGACGTGAGAACTTAGTAGGATTTAGGAACTGAAAGCATTTAAGAAGTACTATAGAGTAAACTGTGGAAAGAGCTAAAGCTGATGTGGTGAGCAAAGGTCAAGTTCAGAAGAGCCTTGAAAGCCATGCCAAGGAGCTTAGAATTTATTCTTAGATCTTAGTTAAAATAGTAATTGAGTAAATGAATAGTAAGACACAAGGATGATGAGAAGTCATTGAAACTTTAAAGGAAGGGAAGTACAAAAATCAGACTTGTGTTTTAGGATATTTTCACTGGTTGTCGAGTGAAAAACAGGAGAAGACTAAACACAGGAAACAGGCTGATTGCAGCAGCCTACTGAGAGGCAATCTTAACCTAAAGCAGAGAGGTCGCCTTGGGGATTGGGGAACATGGGCTGATTCAGGAGACAATTATGAGAAAGAATATTCAGATATTGGTGAATAGTTGGACATTAAGTACATGAAAGACCAAATAGTTCACAGCGACTTTCAGGTTTCAGTCTTAATGGGCTGTGTGGTACCTTTTTATGAGGAAGGAGGACCAGAATGAGGTAGAAATATAGTTTAGTTTTAGGCATGCTAAGCTTTAGAGGTACCTGTGAGATAATGGAAAAGCTGTCTAGGATGTGGTTAATTATGTAAGACTAAAGCTAAGGAAAAAAATCTAAATGAAACATGCATGTTTGAGGGTCATCAGCCTAAGGATGGAAATAGAAACCGTGGAAATCACTCCAGTTGCTCACGGTGAACTTGTAGAGTCTTATAGCAGAGGTCATGTTCTGGTGAATTGAAGATGGGACTTAGTAATAAGGTGGTTTTCAGTACTTTGGAGAGAGCAGCTTTTGTGGAGTGGTGAGGCGAGAAGTATGTGAGTGATGATCATGTGGAAAAAGGGAGCAAGAGTGTACTCATTGCTTTAGGGAAGTTTGAATGAGAGTAGAACAGTGGTATGGTGCCAGATAAGTAAGGGGTCTAGGGAAAGATGTATGTATTTTTTATTTTTTGTTTTGTTTGTTTGTTTTAGTGTATTTTAATGAGTGAGACCAGAATATGTTCAAATGCAAACCAGAAGTAGAGTTTGAAGATGAAATAAGAGTAGTGGGAGTAGGGTTGGATAACTGAAAAAATAAAAACAATACCTGAGAAGGCAAGACAGGATAGGGTCCCAAAACAACTGAACGGTGGTGGAGGTGGAGCTGAATTTAGGCAAGAGAGAGCTACTTGGTTGGCAGACAGTAATGGGGGGAGGTGGGGGGAATTGGAAGTTTGAGGATCTTGAAAAATGGTTGAAATTGTAGCTGTAGGACATAGAAGAAAGCTAAAAATAATACAGATACGTTACCAAACAGCAGTAAGGACCCACATAAATTGAATGCCATGAAACTATAGTAGCACCAATATGATTATGGGAATTTTTTTCCCCAGGTCTTTAAGCCCAAGACCTGAGCTTAGGCAAGGAGATAGCAGACATGGTGGTTATTTCTAGCTGCATATGAGTGAAATGCAGTGGGACAAGATTAATGGGACATTAGTAAGCAAGTAGCTGAAGTGATGAAATAGGCATTTGTCTCCAAATTCTTTTGTTCTCATGTTCTCAAAAAATTTTCAAAAACTGACTGCCTCTCACATGTTTTAACATGGAAATCTAAAAAAATTTTAACACAAGTTTAAGTATTATAAAATTAAGGAGTTTGAAAAAATGTATTTTATGGCTAATTTTGTATAATATACATACATTAAATACATTATTTCTGAATCTTGGAGCTTTTAGCTCATTCAATTAATAAAACCTGTCCTTCAGATAATCAGGTATCATTGTTAAACCAATCAGTGAAATCAAGGTTACTTTTCATCAGAAAAGGTATAATTTTATTTTAAAATTCATATAGCCATGTAATTGCCTAACACTTGTCTCACCTCTGCATTCTAAGGTAGTTTAATTTATTGGTAGGTGGATGGTTGATTGATAGGTAAATAGGTGGGTGGGTAGATGGATAAAACAAGACAAGGGTGAATAGATAGATTCTTATCTGAGTGCCTTTGGATGAAACAAGTTCCCCCTGAATATTTCTTTCTGAATTTTTTTGCCTTTATTTTCAAGAAACTTTTCCTAAGGAAAGTGGCATTCTACCTTTGTACTTTTTAATGTCTCAAAGTTTTTTACACCCTGGAACAATGCATGAAAATATTGTTTAAGATAGGAAAGAATATGTCTTTGTTTTGTAAAGTGGAGAAGGGCAATTTGAAAGGTGAACAAGTGAAGAATAATTGTCAGGTACCAGCGTTTGCAGGAACATTCACTTTAGGAATGAATTTGTGGAAGTTTAGATCTGGAAATTTTTACCCTGTAGCTATTGAAGCCTATTTACGTGCTAGAAAGTCTTTGTGCCCATACCTCAGCTTGAAGACCATGGGATTATTGGGTCAAAGTTAGGTCAGAATAAAGAATGAAGGTGAAAGGATGTAAAAAAGTACATGGGTCAAGCAGCTTGGGAGCTCCTGGCTTAAAGACCTATAATTTTATTGTCTTTTTGTTTAAGTAGTATTGTTTATTTTGACATTTGGAGACCACATTGGTTTTTATTAAAAATGAAAATGTTAGGGCATATTTGCAGCTTATGTTTTCATCCCTCTCATCCAGAGAGAAGCATTATTAGTTTAAAGGTTTCAATCAGAATAGGGAGAACTATTTCAGAAACTACTCTAGAAACTATTCTAGAAAATTTTCAATAAGGGAACCTGGGGCCCAAGCACCAATAACTAATTATTTTAGTATCCTTTCCCAATCATTTCCCCAGATTAGATAATATTACTGACTGTCTCCAGTGCAAAAAGAGTAGACCCATGTGAAAATAGTGCACTTTGGGGCCAAACACATCTGGATTCGAATCCTTGCTCTACCACTTACTCACTGTGGTTACAGGCAAACCAGTTCTCCTTTCTGTGTAGTTTTCTCAACTGTAAAATTAGATTAACAGTATCTACCCTGCAGGTTGTTCTAAGAGTTAGAGATAATTGGTTCTTTTATTCAGCAAACATTTACCAAATGCCAACTGTGTGCCAGACACTGTTCAGAGATGATAAGAACAAAATGCTTCGCATGGCATTTGGGATATGAGAGTAAACCAATCATGGCAACTAAAAGGGATGTATTCAAGGGTAGGACATCTGTTATATTCTTCTTCCACACAAGGACAGTAATTATTGGGTCAGACTTGAAAAGAAGTTGCAAATTTTTAGTGTTTGTTTTTCATGTGACTCATAAGGTTCTCAGGCCTAAGTTTACTTCATTCTTCTCACTCTTATTTTTTTTTTAAATTCATTTTTTTTTTTAAATTCATTTTTATTGTTAGACTTATTGGGGTGACATCTGTTAGCAAGGATTACATAGGTTTCAGGCATACAATTCCACAGTGCATTGTCAACTTGATGCATAATAAGTTCACCACCTAATGTGACCCCTCTTTCCATCCCCTTATATTTAGCTTCCCCCCCTCCTCTCCCACCCCCTCCCCTT
>PVJL010008170.1:0-69471 GCA_004026885.1 Lyroderma lyra | reverse complement strand
GACACGGGTACTTGGTTCCTCGTGTGCACGTGTGACCAGTCTGCCGTCCCCCGCTGATCGGTGAGTGAGTGTCGGACCTGGGGACCGCGCTGCTTGCTCCGGGCACAGCGCTCGTGGGTGAGACCTGGAGAGCCCAGGGCCTGAGCCGGTGACATAGCAGAAGTGGGTGGTGAGCGGTGAGGGGCGCCTGGGGCTCAGAGAAGGCGAGGTCCGGCTCAGCTGGGACAGCCCGGGAGAGGCGGGTGGGGGTGGGGAAGGAAGCCTGGGAACTAGGACTTGGAGGATGGCAGGTGGGACTTGGAGGATGGCAGGTGGGACTTGGTCACGTCGACCGGGTGGGAGCGTGTCCTCGGTGGGGAGAATTGCAAGGACACAGAGTGAAGCCGTGCGGGCTCAGTAAGAGGTGACAGCCTGGACTGCAGGAGGCCTGACAGGCCCTGAAAGAAAACGGCCGTGGAAGGAGGTTCCCACCAGGACGTGGAAGCATTTGAATCGCTTCATGTCACGATCAATGGGGAGTCACCGGAAGTCCTTGGTTTGTCTATAGGTGGCTGGAGGAAGTGGGTGATGCTCCGGTGCTAGGGTGGCCACAAAAGCCCGCCTCCCCCTGCCCACCGAGTGTGGTGAATCTGTGTAATTATCAGCAAGCCCAGGCCCGATGGCCTGCTCCGGGGCCACAGTGGCGGCTGCTGCTGGGAGAAGAACTTTGAGTGAGAAGTTACGGAAGTCAAGGACATCGCTAGGCCACTCTGTGATGGAAAATGAATTCCTCTGACCCATCAGTGCCTCTCAGTTTTGATTTGCTCTGAATCCTGCTCACCCCAGCTCATGCTTCCCCCCTTACTGCGTGGAAGCTGACCGACCCCTTTTCCTGGAGCGTTTGCACACTAAGCGCTGGGGCATTGCCTGGCCGAGCACGACACACCCGGTCACTGCTCTTGGGATGGCGGCTTTGCCTCTCCAGTTACACTGACCTTCCAGGCTGTGGAATTCTGAAGAACTAAGTCAAGTGATTTGGAGCAAATTTGTGCAAAAATACAATCCCAGACAATCGTGACCAGATCACATGTTCCTAAGTCTTGTTGTCCCTACCCCGGGGTGAGCAACCCTGGAGCCACAATAAAGTGTGAATGTGCGTGTGCCTTAGTGGCAGTTCAGCATGCTGTCGTCACATCCATTTTCAGACCCGGTGGGCAACACACTCATTTAAAACTGTGGTCTACCAGTCTGGGTCCCTGGTTGATGGCACCAGCTGAGCCCCGGTTGGCATCTGGCTTCAACTAGGCGTGTGATAAGATATGGCTTTATAAAGGGTTGCCAATTCTTCATAGAAATTCCCAGAAGTCTGGTGGCCTCTGGCCAGCACCTGTGTATCACAGGGAGAAGATAGAGCTCATCATCTTTTGATAACTCTTCAGATATTTAGAGCTGACCCTTCCTGACCCCCAACCCTCATGGAAGGGGGCCTCCCTCTCATTATCCCCGAGTCTCACTCCTCTGGGATTACTGGAAGTGATCCTGTTTATTTGTGTCCTCCTGCTTATCTGTCTCCCCTCATGAGACTGTGAGCCCCCCGTGAGCAGGAACCTTGTCCACCTGGCTCACCGTTGTCTTTATGCCTGGAATGGACATTTTCCTTTGCTGTCTGCATGGCCTGCCTTGGGGTCTGACCTGCAGATGTGAACGCACTTCATCCGTCCCTTATGGTGAGCTAGAAGGGGCCCAATTAAATAGGTGCTCATTAAAGTTTGTAGTCATCGGTAAAAGCACTTGCCTTTTCACTGATACCCTCCTTTGCATTGGTTTACATAGAAGTTTAGATAGTTAAAGAAGGATTAACTGACCCACACTGGACTAGGTTTCATCTTGTTTTCTAAATTTGTGATACTTCTCAATGACAGGCGAATGGGAAGGCAGGTAGTGATGACATCACTCTTTAGCCAAAGACACCAGGAACTCAGCGGTAGTTGAACAGATTGGGTTTGTTCCTTGTTGTAGTGGGGTGGGCACACACCATGGGGAATCTTGTGGCATGTCAGCAAGAGAGTGTGGGACACAAATTATAGGATTTGGGTTTGTGTTCAGTGCTTTGGGGAGGGTTCGAGGAAGGTTAGCTTTGATCGGCATTGGATGCTGTCAGAAGTAGGGAAAATTCCATGGATGGGTGTCTAACTAGAAGGCAAAAAGAACAGAGAGGGCTGGAGCTGTGATTAGTAAAGAAGCAGCAGTCACTCATTTTCACCAGGACAAGGAGGCGTTGGCCATTCTTGTTTTGGCATTGTTCTCACGTTTGTCTGTGTCCTGAGTGATTATGAGGTGGTCTTGTTTTTGTCTTGATCCATCCTGGTCACAGAATGGCTTTGTTTGGTGCTGACGTTTTGTGACAGTGTTATTTTTCACAGAAGAACATCAGGGCCAGGCTGTGTGTGCCAGGTCAGCTCCTGGTAGTCAAAAGCTTGTCTCTTTCTCATCAGCATATCCAAGAGAGCTGTGGGAGGCCCAAACCTTGATTTTGGGGTAAGTACCACAGGAAGCAGGTAGGTGATATTTGAGCTACCAACAGAAAAGGCCTACCTCGAAACTCTCAGTCCTAAATAGAGTCCATCCATTCCTACTACATAAATATCCTTTTATGAAGGTGAAATTTGCATTCAACATTTTAGCTGGCACTACCTGTTGGGGAGCATGAAAATTTTTTTCTCTAATTTTGCACAAATAAATGGGTTTAGGTTTATTTAAATGTTGGCCAGAGCCTTACCTTTTCAAGTTCTCTGTTTTTCCCACCCCTGTCTACATATTCGTGGTACAGCCTGAGGAATTTCTTTTCTTGGGGTCCGAACACCACAGGTTTGCTGGGTGACCCTGAGTCCACAGGCTGAGGAACACCAGGTTTGTTATGGGGTGTGGTTACATGCATTTAGGAAGATTGTTTTCTGTTAAAACTTGGAAAAGCAGAAGTTTCCTAAAAGAGGCAGGAGTGTTATTGCTGAAGCTTTGTTCGGTCTTGAGAGAAGCACTGAGAAAGACGTAAAACATGCTTCAAACGCAGGAGGCAACTTATACTGTTGCTACAATGTCAGAGAACTAAGTGCTGAGTTGTGTGGGGCGGACAAGGAGGCTGTTAGAGATTTTATAGGATCTTGATGAGTGAGTGATCGTGGGAAAAAAATCTAAGAAGGAACCACCCTGGGCTTATATTGTATTTCACAACATATCCAGTGTTTTTGTTTGCCTGGTTTTCATAATGTAGCATGGTGAGAAACTATTTTACCTAACTGAAGTTTCACTGAAAGTTCTTAAGGCACCTTTCCTAGTAATTCTAGTTACTGATGCTGAAACACGTGAACGAAGACATTAAAATTCAATCACCTCTCTGTGTTTTGCTTACTTTTCATGGCTGAATCTTAAACTGTTCTTCCAAATGTCAGCAGCATGTATGTTGAAACATAGCAAATGACAGAGCTTCTAATCATGGGTTAATGAGAGCTGTAAGGAAATAATCATGGATATGTTGCCTTCTGTCAGTGTTTATTGTATGACGCTGAGATTAATTTTATTTTAATTGAGATCATCACCATGGCCTCAGTTTCTTTAATAACTGCCAGGTTAAACCCATTACTTAGTTATTTGCATATTTGCATATTCCAGAGGCCAGCTTTTTCTTTCTTTAGGTAAGAGGAATTTTTCCTTCTGTTTCATGTTTGGGACGTTTAACTTGTTGGTTTTGTCAAAAACTGAACAGAAGTGACAGTTATGATCACTGTTCCATAGGTTGAATGAACTCATTTGACTTAGGGTAAAACTCGCCAACATCTAACAAAAATGATTTATTCTTAGGACAAAACTTAGATGAGTCTTTGAGTTAAGTCAAACTCAATCCATTATGGATTAAACCGTGTCTCCCCAAAATTCATAAGTTGAAGCTCCAATTCCCAATACCTAAGAATGTGACTATATTTGGAGACAGGGCCTTTAAAGAGGTGATTAATTTAAAATCAGGCTATTATGATAGGTTCTCATCTAATTGGACTGATGTCCTTGTAAGAAGAGGACATTTGGACACACAGAGATGGGCATAGGATAACCATGTGTAAGCCAAAGAAAGAGGCCTCAGGAAAAACCAAACTTGCCAACACCTGTACCTTGGACTTCTAACCTCCAACATTGTGAGAAAATATGCATACGTATCTACTCTTTAAGCTATCCAATCTCTGGTATTTTCTTATGGCAGCCCTAGCAAACTAATACACTATCCAAAACCAAATGTATAATTTCCCTATCCAAACCCATTCATTCTGCGACAGAGCCGTTTACTGCTCACTGATATCTATATAATTTTCTTGAAAGCCCTGCCTATCTCAGTGAAGTAGAACCATGCCCTAGCTCTCTGGTTTGCAGGTGACAGCAACCTTATCCTCTGTCACAGTGCTGGAGGAACTACTGCCCCTCAGTTATAGCTCCAAGATAGTGGATTCTCCATCAGATCCCTGAGAGACTGAATGGAGCGAAACCTCCTGCAAACCAGTGTAGGGAATGTCTCCCAGGTGAGAAAGAATTCATTACTGAATCCTGGGACTTAGAGTTTTATTTGTTTCTTCAGCTTCACTCTGTTGGTCATGACCATCCTCTTGGTCTTCCCGGGAATGTAACCTTAGCCATGTATTTGGACTCCTCTCTCTTCATAATTTCACATCGGACTGGTCTTTGGTCTTTTCCATTCTACTTTCCATTCGCTGAGTTGCCAGTTATCTCCCTGAACGAATGATGGCAGCAATGATGATGACGGAACACTCTTCCAGGCACTGTTATTTATTCTTGTACAAAAGTCATTTAATCTCATAACCTGTAAAGTAGATACTATTATCTTCCCCTTTTTCAGATGAAGAAATTAGATGCAGAGAGTTTAAGTGACTTGTTCAAGTTCACAGAGCTAAAACGTGGCAGAGCTGGGATTTAAATCTTATGGAAGGGCTGTCAACGTGGTTTGCACTGCTTTGGAATAAATTCATGGTATTTAATGACCCTTCAAGTTCTAGTCTCTGCTCCCATCAAGGACAATCCTCTACCTCTGATCGCTTCCAAGCTTTCACATCAGTTACAGTCTGGATTGTTTCTGTTCTCCAAACAAATCCTGCATTTTCCAACCTCTGTTTTGTTGTCCAAGCTCTTCCATCAGAATGGCCGTATTTCCCATTGCCACTCGCCCTTGACCTTAAGTATCAACAGCATCTGCACTGCCCCAGTGCATTAGCCGCCTCTTCTGGGAAGCCTTCCTTGGGTCATCTTCATTTAGCACTCCTAGAACCCCTTCCCTATACTTCCCTGTGGGCACTCATGGTTCACTTATTTGTGTATGTGTCTATCTCTCTTCCAAAAGTATAAGCTCCCTGAGTGCTGGGACCTTGTTTTCTTTGTCTTTAGATCTCCGAAGTAATGAGCACAGTGCATTGCACACAATCATTGGGTTATGAATGTTGATTGCAGTTAACTGAAAGAACAATTTCCTTGCATGCCTCATTATTTCACAGGAGATAATAATGTTATCCCTTCTCACTTGGGCCACGTTGCCTCAGAATTCTTGAACACACTGTGTGCAAGTGACTTTGTTAAAATCAGCACATTTTTTCTTCATTCCTCCATCTGCTGTCATTTCTCTGAGTTTGATGTTATCACATCTCATCTGTGTCATGTTAGCAAATTGCTCCTTTGGTCTTTATATTAGAACTGAGTTTCACTGGATTTCAATTATTTCTTAGCTTCGATTTATTGATTAAGAGTAGTCTTTTATCCTGGTGGTACTTTTCAAGCAGGTAGTAATACATGTTCCAGTGAGTTGAAAGAGAAGAGAATGATGGTGCTCCTGCCTCTCTCTTATTTTATTCCTGCAAGTCTCACCTTTGAACATTTCATGAAACCTTAGTCTTTTTCTCTCTCGGGTGGGCAGAAACTGAAAAGAAAGTGGAGTTTGGTCGCTTGCTGTAAGTGTTTCTGGTTCAAATGCAGGATGGATATGAAACTTGAACACAATTGGGTTTTCTGAGGATTTCAGGTGATCATTTTCCCCAAGAATGTATTGGTGTTAAATGTATTCTTACACAGGCATGCATTTTCCATGGTATGGCAGCCATCTTCCAAGATGGCCTCCAGTGATCTTCACCCCCGTTATTCATGCTTTTCTGTTGTCCCCTCCCACACTAAATAGGGAAGCAATTCTGTATGGACAGTAGGATATTGCAGAAGTGACAGAGTGTGACTTCCAAGGCTAGATTATAAAAAACATGTGACTTCCACCTTGCTCTGTTGGATCACTCTCTCTGGGGGAAGCTAGCTTCCGGGATGTGAGAACCGGAGCAATGCTACAAAGAGACCTATGTGGCAGTGAACCCAGGCCTCCTACCAACATCCAACACCAACTTGACAGCCACATGAGTGCACCATGTTAGACATAGATCCTTCATCCCCAGCTGCGTCCTCAGATAATGGCAGTCCCAACTTTAATTCACAGGAGATTGGAGCTCGATTAGCCCAACCCAGGTGCTCCCGAAATTCTGATCCACAGAATCTGTGTGAAATAATAAATGTTTATATTTGTTTTAAGCAGCTGAGTTTTGAGGTAATTTGCTATGCAGCAATGCCTAACTAATACATGTGGCATATGAAGTTTGATTTTAACTGGTTGGTTCTTTGTGAATCCATAGTCTTGCATTTTCAATTCTAACAATATTTTTGGCAGTATATAGAGCATGACCCTTTGTATAGTAGAAGTACAAATCAATGGCAAACACAGAAAATCTCCATGGTTTGGTAAGATGCTCAGGATAGAGAGATGGTCTCAGTTTCCTGCCTTCCTTGTGCCTGGACCCCGGAACCACCCCAGGACAAGCTCCCCTTAACCGGCTCGTCCTCACAACTCCTTTGGCTTCCTCTTCTCAATCACCCTCATCCTCCTCACGGGTACACTGTTATGCCTGGACCTCCACGCTCCTTACATCTATGATCACGCACAAGTGCTCTGATAGCAGTGCCGTGACTTGGAAGAACTTGGTGAAATATTTTTCTTATCAGTTCTGGAAGGAGAGACAACATGCTAAAGAACTGATTCAAGCGCAAAATCACCAAAGAGGCCAAATCTTCTTTTGGCAACTAAAAGAAAGGGCTGAAAGCAGTGAGTCTGCATTTCACTGGGTGGGGAGAGAATGTGAGTTGTTCGTGACTTCAGTAGAGCCAACTGGCTCCAGACAGAGACAACTCCACTGGAGGGACATCCTTGACACCTGGTACCTGAATGAGCAGGTGAAACCATCAAAGCTAACTTGCACTAGATGAGGTCTCAGAATCTGACATGGCAGAACATGTCTTCAACAAGTATACCTCGTGACAGGCAGGCACACCTAGTTAAGTCATGGGCTCCTTCCCTCTGGTCTCAAAAAAGGTGGCATCGCCCACCTGTTCGTTTCCGAAGGTGCCCCTGACCACCCGTGGAAGTCTGTGTCACCATTCCCCCCTCCTCCCCACTCTGTCTTCCCTCCCCTCCCCTCCGTCTCAACACTCCAATACACTGGTACAATGATGAAATCAACCTTTACAATTCTAAGCAGTATATTTAAGGAACTTAATGGAAATGCTTTCTTGGCATGGAGTATGGAAAACCCCATGCAAAAATCTATAAGGATTAATTCCATTACTTTAGAAAGATTAAAAACTGAAACAAATATACTGAGGGTATACATGTTTCCTGTAAAATGGTTGAGAACAGAAGTCATCTCTAACTTAAATATTTGCCGTGGATCTATATACAATTAAGAGAGAAATGAAAGTTAAAATCTGTGTGGTTAATGTATTCAGTGTTCCAAACCACACTGGGAAATTCAGGCAGGAGAATATACTTCATCCACTCTGATTACATCTGCAAGATACTGTAGCTGCCAAATTTTCACTTGGTTCCATATTGCAAAGACAGAATTGAAGTATTTGAAAGATTTTATCAATAATCTTATTATCAGGATACATGCAACACCTGCCCCTGCCCACGCGGATCACTTCAGATTTTAATCTACTGATGCTTACTTTCTAGGACTGAGCCAGACTCGGCTAAGTGTCCATTGACCATGGCCTTTAGTGGTCTGAAGCCATCTGGTAACTTATCTGAGCCCCAGGGCCTAAGGGAGGTCCTTTCAGACCTTCAGGAAGCCCCGTTCTTCCCTCAGGATCACAGTCAAGTCCAGGCCTGTCCTTTCTTCCTTGGTCCCCCAGGGCTGGCCCACTCAGACTGGCTCCAGGTAACACATCTGGGACTGAATGGTGTCTGACGGTCTTTGCCTATTCATGGTGTCAATCAGGTGCTTTACGGAGTCGGCCCTCCCCACCCCTACCCCCACCAGAGCTGTTACTGTGTAATTGAAGCTGCTGTGGGCACTTCCTGAGAACAGGTAATTCATCACACAGAAACACACAATGAGAAGTACGGACAAATTCCACAAGTGTTTGCGCCTGTCGGGGCCGCCAGGGGAGGAGAGTGCTCCGTACTCCTCGCCCGTGGAGCGACGCTGGGGGCCGCCTCGCCGGCCGACTCGCTCTCAGTCCTGGCATATTCCAGCTGCTCTGAAGAGAATGTCTGGAAGGGACGCTGTCTCCAGAAGGGCCATCCATCAACCAGAGCCAAAAGGCCACTGTTGTGGCCAGTTCCCTGATGAGGCCTGGACACCAAGGGACAGCCTTGGACAAAACTCTGAAGTGGGCAGAATTGTCTTAGCGGTCTTTCTCCTTTAAGTCCTCTGTCCTCTGACACTTTGCCATGTTTCCTCGTCTTCTACTCTCACCACTCCTATCCCGTCGGCCACCCTTCACCACTGGCCCCCAACTCCCCAGGTCAACTGCCTCTATCCACGCCAGCTTCCCCTCCATCTAAGACAGGGTGTCCCACCTTCTGGCTTCCCTGGACCACATCGGAAGAAAGAATTGTCTTGGGCCCCACATAAAACACACTAACATCAACGATAGATAGCTCAGGAGCTAAAAAAATGTTCTGTGCCTAATTTTCATAATGTTTTAAGAAAGTGGATGAGTTTGTGTTGGGCACACTCAGAGCCGTCTTGGGCTGCCTGTGGCCTGTGAACCGCAGTTTGGACAAGCTTGGTCTAAGACACCCCGGTCTTCACCTTCTCACCTTCTCCTCCTGGCTTGTAATCCAAGAAGGCCCCTCTTCCCACCCATGGGACAATCAGAGAGTGCACTGTGTACCCTCATTTTGCACTGTGCACCCCCATGGCCTTCTCTGCTTTTGTGGGAGCAGAGGTGCATCCTGAGACCATCTCACACCTCTCTAACACGGCAGTGCACGTGGGGGAGGGAAGAGCAGCCTTAAGGCGCGGCCATCCTCGTGGGCAGGCTCGGGGACCCCCTCTCTAGGGGCGTGTAGGTCCTGCGGACGAGACTGCCGGGGAGACGAACTGGCAAACTGCAGCTCACAATTAAGCAGCGCTCACTGACATCTTTCGTTTTGCTTGGACAGTTTAAAACATTTTTTTATTTAGTTGTCAACATTTTAAGTTGAGGGGATTTCACATTAAAAACATCTCAATTTCTGGATTCTCTCGAAAACCTGAAGACTTGGCCCTGTGGGGACTGAATAGACAGGGTTGGCGGATGTGAAGGATGTCCCTGGATTTCATGTGCAAATGGATCTGCTGTACTCCCTTCATCGTGGTAGGGGTGCCGAGGGCCCCAGGCTGGGGAAGGCCTTGCTGAGATAAGGTACCTCCAGGCCCTTGGGTCACTGGTGCCAGGTTCAACCTTGGAGGAAGTCAGAGTCGAGAGTCTTTGCTCAGAATCCGCGTGCCTGCAATCAAAAGAAAGTGACCGAAGTGATAAACCTGCACCTGAGCAAACAGGGTTTCACAATGAAGCTGATGTCAACACTTGTAACCAACTCTGAGGCTATCTTACTCAGGAAGTTCCTCGGAGGTCAAGGAAAGTCGGCTCTGGGAGCTGTGGGGTGGAGCTCAGGGCCGGCCTCAGGGGCCTGTGCTGTCACACAGGGCCGAACCTGGGAGGGCCTCGGCTTGGTCTAATGCTCTGCGGGGGTTGTTGCCTAGAAATTATTCATAATCCTTGAGCAAGGGTCCCACAGTTTCATTCTGCACTGTGTTCCCTCCCCAAATTCTATAGCCTGTCTTGGCAGAGCTTAGCCAAAGCAGGACCCCCGATATCCCCAAGGGGATCTTTTTAAGACGGTTTTAACAAGATGCAAAATGTCGAGGGATGCCCTGCAGCTCTGGGGTTCTGAGCCGAGAGTAATTCTGGGTAATACTGTGCTAATCAGTGAAATGAAAGAGTATGGTCAGTTGGTGATGGAGTTCCTAGAAGAATGTGGGACTGGCCTATAACACTGTTAAGTGACCAGAAAGCTACTGCTGTCTCTCTGAAGCTAACACCTCTGCTTTAGGACATTTGGCATCCTGTGGGGCGGGCCGGCCAGAGCCAGCTAGGACCTGAGCAGACGCTTTGGGCGCTTGCGGGGAGGTGTCCAGCCCCACCCCGGACTGCTGCTTTCCTTCCGAGAGAATGCAGTGCGAACTTCGGGCTGCCACAGCACCAGCTCAAGCAAATCAGTCTGGGGGAGCTGGGCTGGGGCGACGGGCCCGGCCGGGGGAGTGCGCCGGGGCGCTCACACGGGGCCCTTTCCCCGCTCTGCTGGCCCAGCAGCCAGCCAGCCCGGCTCTGTTAGGTCCCTCAGGCCGAGTCAGGCACAGGCCCGCCGCGTCCCCGAGTGCTACTGTGGAAGCCACCCCTCACGGCTCTGAGGTCAGGGCCAGGCACCTTCAGCCTGCCCCCTGGAGGGTGGGTGACGGGGACTCTCAGCGTCAACTCCCTCCCGCCGCGCCTCTCTGTGAATACCCTTCATGGGAGGGAGGGCTGTGAGAGCTGCATGACCCCTGTCCCCCCTTCCTTGTTGTAGTCCCACATGGCGGTCACACACCCGGCTTGGGCACGTGGTATCGATTGACATTTGGGGTCTCAGTGAAACGCGATTTGATTCCTGTTAAAGGGCTTACTCTGTGCCAGGCCCCGTCGGGGTCATCAGTCTGCAATACAGAGTCTGAGTGCACGGTCTCTTTTCGTCCTCACGACACTTCTGAGGAAGCGTTCTTGCACCCATTTTACTGAGGCTGAGAGAAGTGAGCATTTTGCCAAGGTCAGCCAGAGCCCAGATTCGCATCCGGGTCTCTCTGACTCGAGGGCCTAACGCGGATTACTGCAATAGTTAAGACTTCTGTCATTTTCTAGTTGTCCAGAAAAGCCCTAAAAATAGAACTTTAAAATATGAATGAAGGGTCTTCCTACAGCCTACATTGTTAGGAAGGGTACATCTTTATCGAAAGGAGGAGGAAATAAGTTTCAGGGTTCATCCGCAATCTCACAACTCACCATGTGGCAGAGATGGTTATGAGCTCATCAAAACCTTGTTCTCTTTTCTCCCTGGGCGCATAGCTGAACTCTATTCCCCAGGTCCCCTTGCAATCAGGAGTGTCCCATGTGATCGAGTCCCACCCAATAGGATGGGATGTATGCCGTTTCCTGGTCTGGCCTATGAAAACCTCCTCCACGCTGTCTTCCAGGCCTTCCCCCTCTGAAGGCTTGATTTCATCACCTAGGCCCTTGAAAGTCACCAGTTGAAAATGGCAATCTTTTCATGAGCCTGGGTCACTTTTTAAGTGACAGCGTAGAGGGCTGCTATGGAGAAGGGCTGTTCATCTATCCAGAGTTAATATGAGAGCACGGGACAAACATCTATAGTGGCGGAGCCATTGCATATTTTGGGTCTCTGCCATAGCAGTTAACGATTCTAATGAACACACACTGTGTTAATGATACAAAGCAGAGTGGGTGGCTCACAGGCCAGATGGAGATAAGTGTCCCATAAAATCCACGCATGGTATTACTTTTCAGAAAAAAAAATAATGTATTTACTAAAGTTTTTCCGAATAGTTTTAAGATTTCATTTTGTGCCAATAAAGGGTCTGCTAACTAGCTGCAGCCTGGAAGGTGTGCTGGGGGCGGTTTAAGGAGTTCCTGAATAAACATAATCCACACACGATCGTGACCACAGCAGGTAAATGATCCCCATTAGCAAACTCCCTCAATCCCATTTTAATTTCTCACATGCACACAGAAAACTTACTAGCTCCTCCAGGAGGTCCGGCAAGAGGAAGTCATCAGTCTTGATCCTGGGAATAGAATCATCACCGCTGCCCTCTTGTTTGTTTAAAATTTACTTTCAATTCTGGCCACTCTCACCACATCCAGGGGGAAATGTGACTTCTCGGAAGATAGCCATTTAAACAAACAAACAGTTCAGCTTTTTAAATAAGCGAATTGAATTTATTTGCAAACACTAACTTCCCCGCTTAGGAAGACAAGCCACAGCTCGTGGCCCTTCGGGACATGTCCCTTGTACGTGGGGTGTTACCTTTTAAAGCAGTCCTCGCACCTGCCCGACTCGGGGGAGAGGGAACTGACTGCGAGCTGAGTCTGACCATCAGCTTTCTGAGGGAGGCTGGGGAGTGTCAGAATCGTGGGCTTAGGGGACCGTGAGGGGACCATGGCCCGGAAGAGACTCAGCCGTGCTGCTTTGTCTCTCAGTGCAATGGCCAGACGTGGTCTTTGCCTGCTGAGGGCACTTCATGAACCTTTGTTGGAGGGATGACTCCTAAGGAGAGGCCGCACCGGGAAGGAGGCCACGCTGGCGGCCGCTAGGGCCTACCAGCTGTGTGATTCGGGCACGTCACCTAACCTCTCTGTGTTTCCATCGCCTCATCTGCTCAGTGACGAGATGTGAGGATTAAACAGCTCGCAGATGTAAAAGAAGCAACCATGGCCATAGCTGGCATTTAGTAGGGTGACGTGAGCCTGGCTTTTGTTATTGCAGTAGCAGTTTTAATATTCTCCCTGAATAGTGACATTCAGGAGGTTGAATTGATTCTCACTGTTTCTCTCTTAATAAGCTGAGCAGAAGAGTTACAACTTATCAGGATGATATTTTTATGTCCAAATAGCATTTGGTATTTAAATATCTTTATGTTTAAAAAGATTAGCATATTTAGTCATGTATTTATTCATTAAATCTACAGCTTGCCAAGCACTGTGTTAAGGGGCAGGGATACCAAGCAAAGCCCGTAAGCCAAATCAGTTTTTGTTTTCCTTCTGAGATTTTACCATCTAAACCCTGTTGCTTAAAAACCATCCCCCCCCCCCCCAGCCTCACAGATGTTCTGAAACCACTCTGACTTTATGTATCAAAGATGTGAACTTTTATAAGCTGGTCTTTTTTTTGCAGGACCCTGCTCTGACATTTTGACCTACTAACGAGGCACTGGGTCCAGTTTCTACTAATTAAAAAATCAACTGACATTCAGTGTGTTTGGTTAAGAACAAATAATTCCACATTTTTTTAAAAGGTTAGATTTATTTAAAAGAGACATTTGAAAAAGATTACTTTTAATTCTCTGTTGTTTTGTATTCATCTCCTTTTCCCCTTATAAAGTGAGAAGCAAGACATTGCAAAATGGTAAGATAGTGAGAGCTACTGACTAGAATGTGGGTGCCCAGGCTGTGGGCCCTGGGGGTGCCCCCAGCAGGGCTGGCAGTAGGTGGCATGAGCTGTCACTCTTTCTTCTGGGTTTGTGGCAGACAACATCTTTCCTGGACACTGCACTTCCCAGCAGAGTGCTAAGTGGCCCCTGTGAAGCAACAAGAGCCTCCGTTTGAGATGACACCTATATTCCACCCCAAAGCTGCAGGACACCATAGTTAGCATCCAGGTGTACACGTACCTTTAAAGACTCTGTATTAGGGCCGGAGTAACACAGTACTACAAACTGGGTGGCTCAAAACAGTAGAAATGTATTCTCTCCCAGGTCTCGAGTCGTGAAGTTGAAAGTCAAGGTGTTGGCAGGGCCGCGCTCTCTCTGAAGCCTCTGGGTGAGAACCGTCCTGGCCCCCTCGGGCTGCTTCTGGTGGTCCCCCGCGACCTCTGGCATCCCTTGGCTTGTAGCCCCATCACTCAATCCTCGCCTGCGTCATCGCATGGCAGCCTCTGCGCCTCCTGTCCTCTCATAAGAACACCGGTCATGTGGATTGAAGGTCCACCCGACTTCGGTCTGACCTTCTCCTAATTACACCCGCAGTGATCCCGGTTCCAAATAAAGTCACACGCTGAGGTTCCAGGAAAGATATGAACTTTCGTGGGGGGGTTGTGGGGGTGGGCACACTATTCAGCCCAGTACAAGCCTATGTCCTCTGTCATCACACAGCTGGTTTATCCCCGTAATAGCTGTCGCGGTGGTCCTGGAGGATGAAGAGGAGGGGGGTGGGAGAATGGGGGTGTGGGGGGAAGGGCTTGTGAGAAGCCCTGCCAGCCACGCATAGTGACAGAGGGACAAGGCACTTGGAATGTGCACCTGCAGCACGTGGGGGACCTGGAAACAAGGAAGAGGGACACATGTCACCCACTCACAGTGTGGCTGTAGCCTGGAACCAACGTGGAGCTGCATTCCAGGATCAGCAGCCTCAGGCGGCCCAGCCGAGGTCCCCGTGTGTGGGTCCGGCTTGTTCCTTGCCCGGCCTGACTGATGTTACAGGACAAAAGAGGGGAGACCCTGCTTCCCGGGAAGACTCCACATTTCTTGGCTCACTAGAAGCAGGAGTGCACGAGCATTTTCATTTTCCGAAGCGAAGGCTGCGGTGGGGGTCGCCGTGCTGCCATCTGTGCAGGGACAGTTGTGGGAGGACCTTGAGGCTTATCTTCATTCATGATGCGCGTCAGCGTCTGTGGGCTTTTCTGGGTAGAGCTTCTTTCTAAGGGTTCACACGGCCAAAGGGCATCTGTGGAAATTTTAATAATTCTCTCTCCCTGGGAGCTGGGCAGTCGGGGCCCAGAGAAGGTTAACGTCATTTATTACTGATTCCATAGCTTATTGCTCTGCTGTCTGCGCTGAGGACACTACATACACATACTGCTCGGCTCCTTTTCTGGGCTGCAGCATTACTGCTGTACCATGACATACAGTGTTATTATAATTGGGTCTGTTTTTCAAACATGTATGCAACAGAGTGTAATAGCTTTTTCTATTGGAAAACACTTTTTCCCCAGCGGGGAAAAATGCCATTATCTACTTTTTCAACATATGATTCCCTGGGTCAACAAAATTTCCTGCACAAGGTTCTGATTGACCAGCTGTTGAGTTGGTTTTTTTCCTACTTAGATAATTAGATTTCTTGGTGGTCTGATAGATGTACTGATTGATACAATTATATAACTATATCTGATGCCATTATTGTTCTATAATTGAAGTGTTTTTATCCGTAAAGATCTACTCCTCTTGTATTTCAAAACGGTTGCCAACTTGCTTCACCGGTTTCAAACTGCACAATGAAATTCACACTGGGCCCGAACTGTGCATTTCTACAGAAATGGGCCTGTGTGATTAAGCACTTGAGGAGTTGACGATGATGATTCTGAGGTTTGTGTGGAGCAAAGCCATTGAGGAGAGAGGAGCTGAGAGTGCCAAAGAATGGCAGACGGCTGAGAAGAGAGGGCAGGATTCAGGGAGTCCATTTGTCACTCATAAGATTGTCCCCAATGGTCTGGGACAGTGGTCCCCAACCCCAGATGCACAGTGGAGTCACCTGGGCATTTTAAACAACGCCGATGCCCAGGTTGGCCCTCCCCCGCCCCCCCCCCCCAGCATGGGATTTGCATCCCAGGTGGCAGGGGCCACGGAACCCGACGTCTAGCAGACACCACTTGTAATTGCCGGTCAGTTTCAGAGGCTCTTACAGCGGGGAGGCGGGACGGCAGAACCCCCCTCGTCAATAAAAACAAACGTGGCCCCTCCACATTTGAAACTGGACTAGCAACCTTTGTGAGGGGTGGTTCCTCTGCGGCCGACTCTTCCCGAGGCTCTCTCACAAAGACCCCAGGCTAGGATGGAAGAAAAGAGGGTGCTGTGGACCCACAACCCCACGACCTTGCTCTGAACACACAGCCATGCCCTGAAGACCCACATAGAACTCAGAGAAGGCTAGAACATTCAAGTAAGATGTTACTAAGGACTGGCCAGCAGATAAATAGTAAGGTCCCAGCTCCATTATTCATAAATCTCAGAGTGGAGGTAGGGGGTCACTTAGCTCCTGAGAGCTTGATTTCCTTATCTTTCAAATGAGCATAATCATCAACCTTGCAGGTAGATTATTGTACGGGCTTGTGGGAAAATTTAATGGGACAGCATTTATGATAAAGTGCCGGAGACATAACAGGTGTCAGGGAGGGGTAGCTTTGGGCATTATTAGACTCAAACTATTACAAGCCTGGGTCATTTGCTTCAGGTAAGATGAGCTCAGGAGCTGCCTACCCAAGCTGTGGGTCCACGTCCTCATGGAGGACACCTATAGCCTAGTTAGGTCTAGACATCTACTCAGAGACTAATCACAAGGTCAAAGAAACTTCACTGCTTTCACCTCCCTTGACAGTGCCTGAGGAGTTTGACTTCTAGAAGGACCTTCCAAGTATCCAGGTGATTGACACCGGGATGTCAGGCCCTTCTTTGATACCCAGCTCCATGTCCACTGGGACAGAGCCCACTGGAACACAATGCAATCAGCATGCAGCACAAAGCGACCCACTCATCACGATGCAACTATCCCGACAGTCATGAGAGACACATCCAGAAACGTTCACTTCTGAAGGAAGGATTCTCGTGCCTTCCTCTCCAGGATCTGATAGGTGAACAGGGTGATGGCCACACAGGCTCATCGGAAAATGAACATCTTTCTGGGTCACTAGGATCAGCTCTATTTTTATCAGAGATTTACAGAGGAGGAAATTAAAACCAGTGTCGCATTCTCTCAAGCCGGAGGGCAATGCTCCATTATTGTTGCTATTATTATAGCTGTTAAAGTTTATTAGCCATTCATAATTACAAAAGGGGACCTTTAGCACAGTGCTTTGCAGAGTGTGGCTCCCAAACTCCCGCCAGTTGGTGAACCGTTTGTTTCTGGCCTTTGGCGAGGTAAGTATGGAACTTGAGAGTCGATGTTTAGAGAGTTTCAGAGACATTAGATTTTTTTTCTTCAATGAAAGTTGACATACAATATTATATCAGTTTCAGGTGTACAACAGAGTGATTAGACATTTGTATAACTCATGGCGATCACTCGGGTCAGTCTAGTATCCACCTGACACCATACATAGTGATTACAATAGTCTTGGCTACGTTCCCTATGGTCCCTGTGTTATATCCCTGCGACTTTTTAAAATAACTGGCAATTGGTACTTCTTAATCCCTGTACCTCTGCCAGATGGGAGGGGTTGGGGGATGGGCAAAAATGTTTCAGAGACGTTTGACATTGCCACGGGACCAGTGGTAGAGCCTGGGCTCAGAGGACAGGGTTTAGGCCAGGCTGGTGATGTCAGGCTCCCCTGGTGAGTCAAAGGTGGCGCAAGCTGCAGGCCCACACGTTGGTCCCGGTGACCCGGAGAAGAGACGAAATCGGTGCTTCACCACGGACGGCTTGGCTGGTAGCCTCCAGAATCACTCCCACTTCTGCAGACGCACAAGCCCCCTCTCGGCGGAGGTGGGGCTGGGTCAGAGTAATTGCAGTTTGATTTTACACCTAATTCCGCCGCCGCCGCCGCCTCGTCACAGCCGCAAGCCAACACGGTGTGGGAAAGCGGAAATGAGGGGCGGAGGGCACGGCGTGGTGTGGGACCCTGTGGCAACAGCGGAAGCCGCGGGATCTGGGGCAGGGAGAACTGTGACTTCCTGCGGTTTAAAGGGACAACCGCTACCAGAATGGGCCCATACTGAGCGCAGGAGAGCACGCCGACCGGCCTTTCTGTGCGTTTGCACGGGAGAATCAGGGAAGTGGGGGGAGTTCCATGCGCCATTCAGGGGCATCTGCCGTGGGTAAGCACTGTTCTTGCACCGGAGAAGGCAGGTTCCAGTCTGGTAGGAGGGACAGGGGACCTTCTCCGCACTCAGACGCCTCACGCTGTCATTGGTCTCGCACTGTTTCAGGAAGTGGAGACGCCAAGGTGAGCAGCAGAGTCTCCTCCCTCACGAAGTTCACGTCCTGGTGGGAGAGCGAGGTGGTTAGCAATACGTGCGAGGGCTGTCCAGAAAGTATCCAGCCACGTCACATGAAAAAGGGAGCCATTTAGGGCTGGATTTTCTGGGCTGCCCTCATATGTAATTTTCAAGTAGTCAGAAGAATGAGGAAGAGAAGTAGAGGGTGAGGGGGTGGAGGGTGCAGAGCGCAGGCCTGTTTGAGGAGGTGACCCGTGAGCAGAGACTTGACCACAAAAGGGCTTGAGGGGTGATGTGATCAAGATAGAGCTGGTGACCAACAGGCAGTCATGAGAGTGGCACTTAGCTAGGATGTCGAGAGGAGCTGAGTTGGGGAGGAGAGACCCAGAGCCGATTCTGGGGGTGTGTGAGGGGTTAGTCTGGCACCGTGGGCAGAGGAGGTCGTGGGCTCCGGCAAAAGTAGACAGGGGCAGTTCTGTATCTGGGAACTCCAAGTTCATGAGGGTGTGTGTGGATGGGATGGGGGGGCGGGAGGGGGTTTGAACAGAAGTTGGAGCAGAAAGCAAGGACCAAAGCAAGAAAAGCCTCCCGTGCAATGCCAGGTTGTTTGGACTTCAGCCTGAAGGGAATGGGGACTAGGGAGGGAACGCTAAGCCTCATTTCAAGCACAGGAGTGACATGATCACCTTTGCTTTTAGAAACCGCTTTGTGGGAGCAACACAGAGACCCGGTGGGAGGCAGGGCATGCAGACAAGCTCAGAGAGGCGGGGGACGTCGGGAGGGAGCGTGGGGGCGGGAGGAGGGGCAGACGGGAGGTCCAGACCTAGGTGCGATCATTAGGGTTTGCTTACTGATCGGACACAGTGAGTAGTTTCCAGGTAGATGGCTGTTAAACAGTCCCAGCCAAAGGAAGACAGGAAGTGAGTAGGTTCAGGCCGGGAAGATGGTGATTTCGGTTTGGATTTGTTAATTTGAAGTGACTGCAAGCCATCCAGGGGCAGGTGACAAGTGTTCACCTCCATTTATCGGGACTTGTCAGTGAGAACAATAACTGTGGTGAGTTGGAGCAGGATGCCTCTGGTTTCCTCATGTTCTCCTCACACCCCTGAAGTCAGGATGTGAGGTGGCCATACTTTCTTTGGGATATTGTTGGAACCGTGGTGGGTGAGTCCGCTGTGTTTATGACCCCTTCACACGTAACAGTAGGCACCATTCTAGGTGCTTTATTCCCAGTAACTCCTTTTCCCTCAGAACAGCCTTGACACAAGCACTACTGATCATTTCATAGGTGGAGAAACAAAGACACAGAGAAGGTAAGTAACTTGCAAAGGTCACACAGCACCTAAGTGGTAGAGGCCAGATTCAGTCCAAGAGGTTTGGGCTGGAACCCACCACAATACACTTGTCCTCAAGCTGGAAGCTGTGCCCATCCCTAATGGCCTCCTGGTCTTTATCCTCTAGGCATGCCATCATTTCCTAAGAGGGCATGGAGGTCCAGCGAAGGTGCATCTCAAAACTCTGGAATGTTCTTCTTTTGTGCTTTTGTGTCACTTCTATGCCAGCCATTTTGAGTTAACATTGTTTACCAGGACACTTAATAACTAAATAGTGACAGAATGAGAGTGCCAGGGAAATAAATAACAAGCCTGGAGTGCGCTGTTAGGACAAAGGAGCGCCAGGACTGGCACTCATAGGCACCGTTCTGCTGACAGCAGCATTTTTCAAAGTCTGAATTGCAACTTTTTAGTGGGCTGGGAAATGAATTTAGTGGCTTGTGAGCAGCATTCCTTAAAATAATGAAACAGAATGGAATAGGATGTGTCAGAGTATATCTCATGTAGGTTAAGTTACGCGTGTGGATATGTATTTGGGTCATGACATATCATGTATTTCCTATCTTGGTCTATAGTTTAAAAAATGTTTAAAAATACTGAGCTAGAGCACCCTTTGTGGTGCATTGTCTAAAATATATTCCGTCTACTATTTTATTCTCCAATGAATTGATATAGGTGCATACTTGTGTACTGTACCTATAAATATATTTGCATGGTGCATTGGCACTAAATGAAGCATGCTTGTAGATCTGAACCTCAGAGTAGAAATCTGCCCTGATTTGGGGAGTTTGTGGCAGGTAAATGGTAAGTTGTCAAACGGAAGCTTCAGCAGGAGACGAAGTGCCCCTGGAGAGAGCCTGTGAAAGAGCAGAGACAAAGCTGAGGTAACCACCTACCTTTAAGGCAGGGACGTAGGCAAAGGAACCACGATGAAACGAAGTGGCAGAAGGCAGACCAGGAGGGTGTTGGCATGGGAGACAAGAGAAAAGAGAGTTTGAAGAGCAGGGAGAGGTTCAAGATGGTCAAAGGTGGTGGGAGGTCAAGTCAGGCAGGAGCTGAAGAGCCCAGGTTGGATTGAGCTACATGGAGTTTGATGGTGACTTTGGTTGGTGCCTTCAGCCCACTGAAAGCAGTTGGATGCAGAGGGCCTAATGGTGCGAGAGGAAAACAGAGACACGGGGCAATGGACAGAGACACGGGGCAATGGACAGAGACACGGGGCAATGGACAGAGACACGGGGCAATAGACAGAGACATGGGGCAATGGACAGAGACACGGGGCAATGGACAGAGACACGGACAGCTCTTCCCAAACGTTTGGCAGTGACAGGGGAGGGCAAGAGGCTATTGGCTGGACAGGGATAACTGGCTCCTCTAACTAAAAATTTGACCCTAGTTTTACAAAAAG
Source organism: Lyroderma lyra (assembly GCA_004026885.1). NCBI lineage: Eukaryota > Metazoa > Chordata > Mammalia > Chiroptera > Megadermatidae > Lyroderma > Lyroderma lyra. The sequence continues at coordinate 48,643 of PVJL010008170.1, read as the reverse complement.
AGACAGAATATTCCAAAAGCTAGGTTTAGGAAGGCCGAGGGATATTTAATCTTTGTTAGAAAAAATGAGATGAAGCTGTGTTTGATCATCTCCTTTTCATCGTCTGTGAACAGTCCGGTAGGAATGTCTGTTAATTGCTGAGACAAAAGTTTACAATTGTCACAATGACTGCTGTTGCTCTGGTTACTTATACAAGTAACGAATAAGCTTATTTTGGACGTATGATTCCTAATTGAACTGCATGATACAATCAAAGGTCCAGAATTAGGAGGAAGAAAAAAAAGAGGATGAAACAATAGCCAGAAGAAAATCTACAGTGATATACTAGTAACATGGCTGTGCTATCACTCCATAAAGAATATTGAAATAAGGGACTGTATTCTGAGATCTGAAAATGCTGTGAGTAACTGTCAGAACCCCAAAGAACAGATTAAATTTCTACTTTAAAGAGGAAAACCAGACTTAAAATTCCTTTTTTTTTGAGAGAATCTAGATGGAAGCACCTTATCACCTATACTATTGCTCAAAGTAAGAATTCCATGTTGAAGTTTGTGGACTTCAGGGCTGTAATTATCAGTCTCAAGGTAGATTATTAGGTGTTGCATAATTATTGCAACACCTAGTCTACAAGGAATAAGGAAATTTGCATCTGAATATAAACATTTGTATTTAATCCTTGTTTTCCTGGGGAATGAAGCAAGTCCTGGGGCCCTTGATTAAGTCAGCTTGTCATACACGCTTTGGGCATAAAGATCATTTTCAGAGGCGAAGGGCCTACAGAATTCCTAAAAGAAACTTTCCCCAAATGAGAAAGCAAGTAAAAAGTGTTCAGTTAAGAAAACACAAAGCTATGCCGAAAGGACATTGACCAATGAAACCTCCTTAGGCTGCTCTCACTGCAGTGGTAACTACCTTAAGGAAAAAGCTCATCCTTTGTGTTCTCGAAAATTCTCAGACTATTCAATTTACTAAAAACTAGTCATTGTTTTTGATTAACCAGCATTTTAAAGAGCTTATCTAAATGGGTTAGAAATAAAATCCTTTGCTTTGAATAAATATCTATGTATCTATATACAAAGGCTGTCTGGAAAGTATCCAGCCATGTCATGTGAAAAATACAGGCGTTAATGGCTGGATTTTTTTCCATACAGCCTTCATAATTATATTTATATCTACATATCGACCTTTCTTGTCTATGAAATATATTGCTGGTTTTGCTGAATTTAAACAGTTATCTCTGTAAAGGGTATCTGGCCTAAGAATAATTCCCTTATTCCCAAATATTTTGAAACATGGAATTAAGTGTGTGTGTGTGTGTGTGTGTGTGTGTGCGCGCGCGCACGCTGGGCATGGGGGCTATGGAGGTTACTTCAAAAGTAAATTCTCTCCAGGGTGGAGCATGCAGATTCATAGGAAGAACTCTCATGTTAGTTCATCTCCTAGTTGCAAGTTCAAAGTGACTCATGCGGGCATCTGGAAGACCATGCACCTGTGGAATCAGACTGACTCTTCACTGGCTATTTTTCTACAAGTTACAATGCCTAAAATCCTACATTTTTTATTGTTAAATTCATTGGGGTGACATTGGTTAGCAAAAATTACATAGGTTCCAGGGGTATAATATATCGTCTATGTGTTGCATTGTGTGTTTACCACCCAGAGTCAGTTCTCTTTCCATCACTATATAATTGACTCCTCCTCCCTCCTCTCCCACTCCTCTCCTCTCTTACTCTCAGGTAATCCCAAAACTATTGACTGTGTCCATGAGTTTTAGTTTCTTTGTTGCTTTCTGTTTTGTATTCCACATATGAGTGAAGTGATACGGTTCTTGTTTTTTTTCTATTGGATTTATTTTGCTTAGTGTGATTACTCAAGTTCCATCCATTTTGTAGTAAATGGCAGCATTTCATCTTTTCTTATAGCTGAGTAATATTCCATTGTGTATATGTACCACAGCTTCTTTACCCAGTCATCTGTCGCAGGGCACTTGGGTTGTTTCCATGACTTGGCCACCGTCAACAGCGCTGGATGAACATTGGGGAACATAAGTCTTTGCGGACTAAGGAAAAATCTTATATTTCTTTTAAAATATCTCTTAGTACCTGTCATTTTTGAAGTCATAAGTGAAAGCTGAGTTTTAAGCACCAAGGAAAAGTTAAGCTATGTAGTGAGAAAAAACGGACACAAAAATCTCTCAGAAAGAACGTAGTGAATTTTTATAAGTTCTTTGAAGTTATTCTTGAATGACTGACTTCATTGTCCAAAGACAAAAAGAATGGAATTCCCCACTGTTTACTATACTCCTGGATCGCAGGCACAGTTCATGTTAATTGGTATAGCCAAGTCTTAGTACCAGAATGAGTCAGAGATTTCACATAGTTTCTCCTTCACTGGCTACAATTTTAGCTGTTTTTGTTTTGCTTGACATTCCCCTGGTTAGTTGAGTTGGTGAGAGTCGGTGCTAGCTAACTTGGATGAGGGCCAGGAGTCTAAAGAGAGACAGGCTCACTGGTGGTCCCTGCAGCCTTCCCTCCTCCTCGCCTGTGGAGTCCCATTTTGTTGAGGTGCTCCCCCCTTTGGCTGTGTGCTCAGGGTTTAAAATGACCTAGGACACCTCTAGGCAGGTAAGGATAGAGGTAACCTGGAGAATAGCCATCAATCTTTAGGGCCCAAGCCCAATCACGGTAGTTCTGTCTCCCTTGTTCACGAAAGGTTGGGTGGGAAAGCCACCTTCTTAAGGACAGCCGGACTCTTCCCTGGGGCAGGGATGTTTTAGCTTTGACCCTCTCTACTTAGGACAGGGGTCCAAGACCCACACTGGCCACTCTAGTTCCTTTCCCGTCACCCTTCAAGGCCTGTCCTGTCCTGAAGATGAGTTTCAGGTATGAGACACTTCAGGAAAATTCCTCCTCAGGCTTTTACAGGAAAACCCCAAAGGGAAGGAAGAGAGGGGATCATAAATCTGGGAGGGGCGCATCTGAGCACCACGATTTGAAGAGCAGGAGGAGCCAGGAGAAAGTGACTGGCTACTTCTTTTGTTTTTGGAGCTTTTACAGCGGTTGGTCTAGAATCTCGCTCAGAGTCCTCACCGTAGGAAGTGTTCAGAGGAAACTGACTTGTCTATTTATCTCTAGAAACTTCGGTGAGAGCTGCCAGTCACCTTTACCAGCTTAAAAAACATCGTAACTGCTTTCTACTGTGTTTGAGCATCTTTATGGTTTCTTTCCGTTTCTGGAACAGAAATGTAATGTTATGTACAACACAAACATATTAGTGTCTCCCTATAATTTTACATGAATACACACGCAGTTTTCTGTTTATAACTTCCCTCCCCATCTCTTTGCCCTAGACCTCATAATAAGCTCATTCATTCCTAACTTTATTTGGCTTCATGGTGTTTTTACAGTAGTCAGTGCAGTTGCTTTCCGGGGTAAAAGAGGTTGTTTGGAAACGGTGTTGAGAGAGAGAAAAGCTGGGTATGCAGAAAACGCAACGCCCGAAGTGTAAGACCCGTAAACCGCCCCCGACTCTTGCAGAGAAATGTTCGCTGTCTGGACGTTCCCAGCCCCTCACACCAGGAGACATTAAGTCTCCTGCCCTTTAGCTGTAAAGCCATCCCGACGCGCTGCCTATGAATGAGCAGACACGTCGTAAGGAGAGGAAAACTGGTCTGGAGAGAATTTCTCAGACGCGGCGACGGCTGGATTGCACAAGCATCGCCTCATCAATTTTTCTCACAATCCAAGAGAGGAAGTGGCATGAATAGAAACGTGTGTGCAGCGGGAGGGTGGGGCAGGGAGCGGAGGAGACACTTCCGCGCCCTCCGGGGAGGAACCTGCGGCGCGGTCCCCCCTTTCCACGTCCTGGCGGCCCCCTGGGGCGTCCGTGCGCTGCAGGACTGCAGGTTTGGGAGCGAAATTCCCAGTCTCCTGGAGGAGAGGACACGGTCACCCGCGCGGAGGACCATCTCCGGCACCAGACCCACACCGGTCGAATCCGGTGTCTCTACACGCGGCGACCGCGCGTGTCTACGCGCGCACATTCCTGCCTCCGCGCGCAACGCCCACGCCCCGGGCCCCCTGCCTGCGAGGCGCCAGATCCGCCTCCCGGGCTGGACCGAGAGGGTCCTCGGTGGCGTCTTTAAGGCTGCGGTGCCCGCCCCTCCCTCCCGCCCGCCCCGTTCGGTGTCGCGGCGGCTGCTCCGACCTCCCCACGAGCCCGGCGGCGGGGCGTGCGCGGCGCGCGGAGCAGGTGCGGGCGGGCCCCTCGCATGTCGCGGCCCTGCCGGAGGTGGTAGCGGCGCCCGGCGCGCTCCGCCCGCCCCTCCTCTGGGCCGCAGCGGGCCGCACTCGAGCTCTGGCGCGCGGGGACATGTCGGTGGCGACGGGCAGCAGCGAGGCGGCCGGTGGGGCCGGCGGCGGCGGTGGCGCGCGGGTTTTCTTCCAGAGCCCCCGGGGCGGAGCCGGAGCCGGAGGCAGCCCGGGCTCGAGCGGCGGCTCCGGTCCCTCCCGGGAGGACTCGGCGCCCGTAGGCACGGCGGCGGCTGCTGGGCAGGTTCAGCAGCAGCAGCGGCGCCACCAGCAGGGAAAAGTGACGGTGAAATACGATCGCAAGGAGCTTAGGAAAAGGCTGGTGCTGGAGGAGTGGATCGTGGAGCAGCTCGGGCAGCTGTACGGCTGCGAGGTGCGTACCTGCACGCGGGGCTGCGGAGTCGGGGGCCTCCCTCGTCCGCTGTTCCCGCACAGCAATCCTCCAGGGCTCCAGCTCCAGGCTGCGCACCTCCCTGACGCCCGGGGCGCAGCGGTCGGGACCCCCCCCCTCCCCCCGCCCCGGCCTGGGTTCAGCGGCCGGCGACCCGGCGAGCTGCGGGTCCCCTTGATGGCTGCGGGTGGGGGTGTGGGGTTGGGGCTTGCTGAGCGCATTGCTTTTCCGGGAGCCCCGGGCGCTTCTGGACTCCCGCTGCAGCCCCACGGAGGGGCTCACCCCAGCTGCACCTAACCCAAGGAGAAAAGCACTCGCTGCCCCGATTTTTGTGGAGCGGGGGGCAGGAAAGGGACCCGAGGCTGCTTCCCGGAGAGGAGAGGTTCTGGGGAACTCGGAGGCCCCCTCGCTTCCTGCAGGTCTACACCAAAACCGGGAGACGAAGCTTTCTGTTTTCCGACTACTAGCCCCAGCGGTTATCAAAGCGGCGCAGCACACGCTGAGCTGTGTCGGAGCAGCTTTCTCGTGTACTGCTCAGGCTCAGCCACTCCGGCTGCAGGGCGCGGGATGCAACCGGGAAGGCGTCTGGAGGGAGGAGGGGAGGTCGCGGGTGTGGTGGGGGGAGCCCGGGCTCCGCTCGTACCCCCGGCAGACTGACGCGTGTGCCTGTCATGTTAGGAGAAATAGTTAAAATAAGCTGCAGCCAACGAAGGCTGGAAAAACGACCAAAGCCAGCGTGGGCCGCCTCCCCTGGGAATCGTTAATAGCCGTAATTCTAAGGGAAGTCGGCTTGTCTGAAGGGGGTGCAGTTGGAAGCGTTCGTGATTTAGGAGACGACCTCGGGTTAAAGCTGGGCTTGTGTCCATGCAACTGCTAACGCTCCGCAGCAACAATGAAGCCAGGGAGCCCACTGGCTTTTCCGCTGGTTTGGGGTATTCTGGATTTCACACATTTCATGGCCTGTCGTGAATACATATTTTCCTACACATTCTCACCACACAAGGAAACAGCATTCTCATTGTGGACCGCTGATGAATGATTATGATATAATGAAGCTTGACGGTATGACTAATAGGCTTGTAAAAATATATTGCTTCTCCAGCCCAGCTCTTATAAAAAGCCATTTTAATTGCATAAATACAAACTGGCCCACATCGGAAGTGTTCTTGGTGTTTTAAAATAGGAAGTAGGCAAAACTCTCGAAAGACACAATATGTTCGATTTAGATGGAATTACTGTTGGATGGAGGGAAAAGCTCAGTTTTGCCTCTTTAGAATCTACTTAATTTTCATTGATTTCATACTGGCCTTTATACTCCATTTTGGATTTGGAGAAGATTTGAGTTAATAGAAAAACTATTGTTGAAATTCACAATGCTTTTAGCAATGCTCCTTTTATGGGGAGTCTAATTAGACGTAGCTTGGGAAACCAGAAAGACTTCCAGCCCCTTGGTAGGTTGGCAATTTTTATATTTTAAAAATTCTTCAGAATAACTGGGAACGAATGGAGGATTGATTGTTCACTGTATTGAACATGTTGGTTAGGTATATTTTTTAAAGGGTAAATACGACCTGGACTCTTCCTTGTACTTTTCTTCTCCCATTTTAGACCTTCAACATATAGCAAACATGCTAGAGATTTTGTGGTGGAATCATACAAAATGCTTACTATATACTGTCAGTGTGTCATTAAAATGTGGCAAGCATTTCTCTTCAAGTTGTTTGGTCTGTTATTTTAGACTGAAGGAATATAAATCACTGAGAAGGTGGTTGGCAGTTTGTAATTACAAAGCTGATGGTACACCTCCATTTAATAATCGAAAGTACATGGAGGATAAGTAGCCATGTAGGGGATTGTCACCCTCCCTGTCTTTTGCCACTGGTAGGGCTCTATTTTTAGCTTAGGTTCTTTGGTTGGTCCTCTGTCCTTGTTAGCTTCAAGCAGTTCAGCCTCTGAGGTGTGAATCTAGGACCTACCTTGACTTACAGCTCTGAATCTCATGCATATGAAGGTTGGGAAACATCCTTTTTACACTGAAAGTTGGTAATGTCTTCAAATGTTTATTCCATGAAATGGACATAGAGAGCCACTTGGCCAGGCTGGTCACACCTGAGCTATCTGCCAAGTTGGGGAGGTGCGGGGAGGATGAACACATATTTAACTTCAGAAGAACTTTTATCTGGCTGGTCAGCAGGTAGACGACTTGGCCTTTACAGAATAGAAAATCACGATCTCTTGGAGTGGCATAAAGAATGATATTTAAAATTAGAAAGGAGTGGGAAAGGAGAAATACGCTTCCTGGCTGAGGTCTTATCTAGAATAACTTCTTGGCTGTGGTCTTATCCAGAAGTTTGGCACTGGCCAATCAGTTTTGTATAAAGAATAACATAAAGACAGCATTTTTGAAGAGCTTGTTATGTACTAGGTGCTGGTCTAGGCACTTTGCATACACTCATTCACTTCGTCTTTATAACATCCCCGCGAAGAGGGTGCTGTTATTACCTGTTGTACAGATGAGGAAACAGACACCGCGGGATTAAGAGGCGCTCTCAGCTTCAGGCAGCTGGTGCGTGGCCCAGGGTAGGAGTTGGGGGATGAACCCAGGCCTCCCTGTAACTTCGCAGGGTCCTACATGAGAGAACAGATGGAAGCCCTCAGAGCCTATGTCCAGATATTCAGAAGTTCTGCATTAAGCTAACGAGCATTTATATAAAACTTGTTCTAGCCACCTGCTTTGATGACAATATCTCCATAATGACCTGGAAGGTTGGGTTTGAATTTTGAATTCTCGGACTTCCCAGAGTTCAGAGCTGGAATGTGGTTGGGAAAATCTGCTCTTTGCTTTCCGTCCCCAGCACAGTCCCACCTGGCGAAGGGCATTGCATCCACTTGGGTACCCAACGTCGGTTTACACCCTCTGCTGCCCCTTAACCATGCCTTTGGCTCAGATGGGAGGATAGAGCTGGGAGGAGTCCATTCATGCCCTGGAAGCAGCTTGGCATTTGGTCAGGGAGCTCTGGGGACCTGGATCGTAGCCTAAAAGCTTGTGGAGAGACAGCAGTTCTGGGCAGGTAGTCCACTTGGTCTCAGGAACTCTTAAGGCAAAGGCGTGTGGCAGGAGTGGGGCCCAGATTGTGGTCCCCGTTACCTGGTCTGAGGGTGGTATGGTTAAGCACCGCATCCTACAGCCTTTTAGATATATGGATATATGTTTTCATAGATTCTGAATGCTTAGTTATGTGTTTATAGTTATTTTCCATTTCATCTTCTTGTACACGTAGTTAAATCTTCAGCTAGGAATTTGGTTATAATGGAACTATTTGGTTAAATCTATATCCACACTTAAGGCTTTTAGTTTAAGACATTTTCATTTTTCTTCTAAATCCTGATGGTGTTTAAGAGCATTTGAAATGTGGCGTAGTGTCTGCTTGGGCAAGTATTGCAGGATGACTTACTGGCTAAGTCATATCAGTTTTTCCCATCTTGCCCAGCATCAAGACAACATCTGTACTTCCAGTTTTGTAATTTGATTTGCTTTGGAAATGCAAGCCTGCTGTTAACCTCAGATTATCGAACCGCCCAGAGCAGCCTCGTCATAAATAGACCTGTGTATGGAGGGTGTTTCCTGAGTTGTCATCCTGAGTGTTCAGGGACGGAGTGCAGCCCTTCCCTTTGCTGCAGCTGTCTGCATTTTACAAAGTGCTTTCTGGCATCTTACCCCTTCTCATCTTCCCCGACTTCACACTGTAAATCAGTGGTTTTCAAAGGTTTTTTTAATGGTGACTCATAGAAATATCCTTTAGATCAAGCTTGTCCAACCCACAGGCCATGGACCGCATGTGGCCCAGGACGACTTTGAATGCCACCTAACACAAATGTATAAACTTTCTTAAAACATTGTGAGATTTGTTCGCGACCTTTTAATTTTATTTTATTTCAGGCCATCAGCTATTGTTAGTGTTAGTGTATGTTATATGTGGCCCAAGACAATTCTTCCAGTGTGGCCCAGGGAAGTCGAAAGATTAGGTACGCCTGCTTTAGATTGTTGCCTGATACATCCACAGACTGTGGATGTATGAAAACAGGTTCATCCACAAAACACCACTTAATGTTACTATGTATACTAAAAAAAAAAAAAAATCAAAAGTAATATAAAATGTGATTTTATTAATGTTTAAATACGATATTCTGTCCTGTTTCATTTCCCAGAGTCGATGGTTGATTTCATAGCACATTTTTGGATTACAGCCTGTAGTTTGAAAAAATACTGCTCCTTGAAGGGAAAAGCCTGAACATGTGCAATAAAATTGGCTGACATTTATGGAGTGCTTTCTATGTATCATGTATGATTCATGTAATCCTAGTGACCTCTGATATTCCCATTTTATGGGTGGAAACTGAGGCACAGAGAAGTCAAGAAGGTGCCCATGGCCCTCAGGTGGGGAGCAGCAGAGCAGGCAATCAGGTGCACCTTAACCACCGCGCTGTACCGCTTGTCGAGGGGGGGAAGCCTGTCGTTGTGTAACCTCCGAAGCGGCCGTTGTGACTCTGAGTTGACTGGTAGCACAGGCCAAAGGACACCACCGTCAGGGGGTTTGTTCTTGTCCTTGGATCAGGCCTCGCTTTAAGTTCAGGCCCTTGCTTTGTATCTGGATTCCCTCTCCACAACATCGAATTGGCCTGCTGTGCTACTTTGTGAGTCCCTCGGCTGGAGGTAGAAACTGCTGCTTAGAACTTAGCCTTGGATTATTTGATGACTCCCCATTTTTAAGCGGTTTTGTTGTTTAAAAGGCTATTCATTCTCAAATACTATTTCAGAATGAATAGCTTTTTAAACAAAACTGCTTAAAGAAAAATCTCCATAAACTCAATCGGTAGAGTATTAAGAAATAGATGAAACCTGTTAAAAGTCTATGAATAAAAGAATTCTAAATTGCCAAAGGAAGGAAAGAAAACTGTGCTTAACACACTTCCCGTTGGAACAACAGTTAGGGGAATTTGGTGTGGAGGCGGCGGTTGAAAGAATAAACGCTTTGAAGCTAGATGAACCTGAAGTTCCATCATGGCCCCCGCGTGGAGCAGTAGTTGGAGATTAGGTGTTTTCCTTACCCTCCCGGAGCCTCACTTCCCCGTGTTTAAAGAAGCCATCCCGGCCTCTTTGCAGGGTTGTTACGAGGATCGAATGGGTCAGACCCAGCACTTGGTAGGAGCAGTCAGTGTTGTAATTTGACCCATAACCAGCCACTAACTGTTGGTTATCCTCTACGATGTGGGGAGAGGGCAGAAGGGGGATGTATTCATGTCCACTTGGTGGTACAGTTTGGAGAAGGATGTATGGATATTTTGGGGTCAGGGATGTTGGTGTGTGTTTGAACTTGAACATGTGCAACCATTATTCTCTTATCATTCTCCTTTTACCTAGAGCCTTCCTTGTTTGGGAAATTCTGTGGCTTTTCATGTATATGTAAAGAAATTAGACTTCAACAATTTGAAAGCAGGATCTTTCTTCATTTTCTTTGTTTTTGCTCTAGGAGGTTACAGTTCTTCAACCATTAAGCATTTGTTTGAATGAATGAAAAAGGGTCAAATCTTCAGAAAACCTTTGAAAAGTCCCCCCTGTTTTAAGTATTGAATTTGTTGGTGGAGTTGCTTTATCACAGTCCTGGCTCGGAAAAGAACACTGACCCATGGTTCTGTTACAATACTCATATCATACGCTTGCATCGTGACTGTTTTATGACAGCAGTGTTGAAAAATACACCTTCCTTTGTGGACTTATGTGCTTCAAGCAGGAGTTTAAAGATCGTAGTTGATTCTTGAGCTTAGATTGAGAGAATGCTTTTGAAAATTTGATCTCCCCCGAGTCTCCTGTCCACTCTCTTTCTTCACGTCTACCGTGTCTGCCGCCGCCCTCGTTCGGCCTGCGGTTCTCGCCTCTGACCTGTGCTTGTTTCTAGTGTCTGCTTTCTTCCCAGCTTTGAGACAGCCTGACTCCAGGGCATGCCGGGCCTAGCTCGCAGCTCTTGCCCGAGGAGCCATCTCTTTCCAGAGGGAGGGAAGAAGGAAGTCCAAATCGTGCTGCTCTGCATGTGGTGTGTGCACTGCGTGCACGACTTCGTCTCCTGTCGCTCGTTTCCTGACTGGCCCTTTCCCACCTCCACCTGTCCTTTCAGGCACCTTTGCTGTTACCTGCTTCCCCCAGCCTCCTCCCGTCTGAGCCAGTCCAGCCCCGCCCTCCCCTCCCTTACTTACCCTCCTCTCCGCTGCCTTTTCACCCTCCCCCTCGGACCCCAGCACATAATACAAGTTGAAGTCTTTCTTTTCTGTTAACAACTAACCCCCTACCGTGTGCGTGCGCACACTCGCACACACGCACGCACATGCACATGCACACTCACGCACACGCACACACACGACACATATGCACATGCATTCACGCACACACGCACGCGCACCCACGCACACCCATGCGTGCACACGCGCGCGCACACGTGCACATGCACGCACGCGCACACACCCACACATGCACACTCACACGCACACACGCTTCCCTTTCTCAATCCTGTAACTCCTCTGGCTGCCACCCCATCTCTCTCCTTCCCTTACTATGTATTTTTCCAGATCCTGCTCTGCCCCGAGACAGGCGCTCTTTATCCAGTGCAGTCCGATGTTAGCTCCCACCACGGCTTCTCTGAGCACCGTGTGGTTTCTCCGTCCAGTGGGTTTGTTTGGGTCTTTGTTTTACTCGGCCTCCTGTGACGTTGGGTGCTCGTCATCATTTCTTTGGGAGCCTTTGGCTTCTGAGGCTGTCCCCTCCTGTTCTCACCCTGGGCCTAGCTCCTCCCACTGCCCTAGCTCCTCCCCCAGCCTCCTTCCTGGGTTTTCTTTCTCTGCCAGCTTGGTCAGTGCTGACTCACACAAGGTCTGCCTTGGGGCCCCTGCTCTACCTTTTCTGTTGTTTTTCACTCCTGCACACTCTTTTGGGGTGATAGGAACATTTCCGTGGCTTCAGTTCCTGTCCCTGTGCTGACAACTCTTCAATCTATTATACATTCCTAGCCCAGATCTGTTTTCTGCGTACCAGACATATTCAGAGAGTTTTGAAATGGACAACTCCACTAGATGCCCCTTGGGAACCTCATATTTCAACTCCTCTGAAAATGAGTCTTCCTCTGCAAACCTGCTCCTCTTCCTCATGTCCCTTGTGAATGACAGGTGCTGCCACTCACGCAGGTCCCAGGCGTGGTTATGCTGGCGCCCTTCCCCCTCGCCTCTCCCTTCCCGGCCACACCTGGTAATCATGAAGTCTTGTTGACACTTGCTCCTGGAGGCTCTGGAACCTGATTCCTTGACTTCTCACCGCCACCGCTCAGTGCAGCACCTTGTCATTTCTCCCTTCTACTATATGATAGCAGTACTTCTGTCTCGTTTCCTTCAAATTACTGCTAGTACTAATACTAGTAACAGTATTGCTGCTACTACTAGCCCTCTCTTCTTGCTGTTATTATTGCTATGACTTCTGCCACTAATACAGCTCTCAGTGAGGGCCAGGTGACTAAACACCTCTCTCCTACAATCCAGCTTCACAATGCCTTCACGAGGTGGCTGGTATCATCTTCTTTCCTTCATGTTAAAGAGCAAGCTCCTCCAACCCGCGGCCCATGGGCTGCATGTGGCCCAGGAAGGCTTTGAATGTGGCCCAACACAAATTTGTAAACTCTTTTAAAACATTACGAAAATTATGCATCAAACTTTTTTATTTAAGCTCGTCAGCTGTCATTAGTGTTAGTGTGTTTTATGTGTGGCCCAAGACAACTCTTCTTCCATTGTGGCCCAGGGAAGCCAAAAGGTTGGACACATCTGTTATAGAGGAAGTAACTGAAATCATAGGTGCTACTTGTCCTTGTTCAAGGTCATGCTGATTCCAAAGTCACAAAGCCATGATGCTAACAGTGCTTCTGGCAGCTACGTTTGTTAACTCAGCATTTATCCTGAGATAACTCGCGGATTACAGCCCTAACCTTACCCCCAAAGTTTCGTGCTTGAAATTTACCACAAAAATATATGATTAAATACTGATCATCAAATTCATGTCTGTTACATTAGGATTAGAGACAAGTTAGAAATAACTCCAAGAACACTTTTTGTATTTTATTTTCACATTGAAAACTCATGTTTATATAAAATTAAATAAATGTGGCAGCGAGCTATACTTTTTGTTCTTTCTAAACAGAAAGCGGGTTAAGTTCCTATTGCGCCCCCCCATCCTCCATGAGCTCTCATTTACTGCTCACCGGACTTCATTAACTCTCCCCGATTCCTCTCCTCACAGTGGGCCAGCCGACAGGCCTTTGTTCTGCATCCTGTCTGCATCTTGTCGTCCCTCCAAGCCCCCAACTGCAGCTCCAGGAAGGCACAAGCCCGTGCCCTGTGCGGCCCCAGGGTCGCTCACACACCTGGCTGTCCTCAGGTGCCCTGGACCTGGCTGTCAAGTGAAAGGGACAGAAGCTGACCCTTGAGGGCGGTGGGCAGCACCTTCCGGTGCTGTACTTTTCAGAACTACGCTCCCCACATTACCTGCATTAACGCAGTTTGGCTCTGCCTGTGTTATGAATCTGTTCTGTCATCGCTGATTTGAAGTTTCAGTTCTTTTTTATGGTGATGAATGACATCGCCACAGCCCTTTGAACCTGTGAACTAAAAGGAGGTTGTCATGGGATGAAGCACGCATGCCTGGGTGATAAAAGTCTCCTGAGGAAGTAATCCCAGGTCCCTGCCGTTCTCTTCTGTAATTCTAATTGTTCAGTCCGTACCTGAGTGCCGTGTTATTTGGGGGGTAATGGTTCCTTTCTTTGGGCATGAAAGCGCTTGCTGCGCTAGGATCTGCTCCGTGCCTTCCCGTCTGCGCATGAGATTCAGAGTGACAGGCTCACACAGGTCTTGATAGGACAGGAATGAAAGCCAGGAGCCCTGCCTCTGCTCCCAAATTCGGGCCAGTACATTCTCACCAGGTCTTTCTTAGTCAACGCCAGCATTTTGGAAATCTTTTCCATTGCGTAAAAGCTTAGGAAAAAGAAGAGACCCGAGTGTGGCTTAGGCATCCCTCGTGGACTCAAGAAGGGCCTTTCCGTGTTGAAAGAATCCTGGGGGCAAACTGGGGACGGCAGTGTGGACGGCAGCAATAGCCATTCATTCGTTCATTTGTTCGGTCGTTCAGTCAGCAGATCGGTACGTGGATGAAGAAGGACAAGAAGATTTTATCCTTTTCAACCGTGTAAGAGAAAAAGCAGAGTCAGTACAGGAACGCTTGCCATGACAGGGGCGGGAGGGAGGGGCCCCCCACAGGGGCGCACGTCCTTTGAGGGCCCACAGATGTGTCAGTGCATCGGGCACATCACTTACTGCACGGTGGTCGTGTATGTCCTTTGCTCAGAGCCTGTTTTCGGAAGAGATTATGATGATGCATTGACGTTGTGATGTAAATGACTGGACAACACTTCATCTTTTATTTTAATAGAATGAGAGAGAAAGGAATCTCTGAACAGCTGAAGTTCAGGAATTAGTAAACCTGGGCAGGCTGTATAATCTGTGGGCTGTGGCGCCTTGTGGGGCTCTATGAAATCAAAGCGCATCGATTGCTCCCACCAGTGTGGTGTTTTGGGAAGGGGTCCGGTCTGTGGAACTCTAGCTGGGCCCTGCTCACTGGCTCGGTGACCTTGGCGAGCCATGTTCCTGATAGACTTCTGTTTCCGGGCTGTCTTTCCTCCGCTGGCAGCAGTGTAGGCAGCGTAGGGTGCTCAAGCTCTAGTCTTTAGAGATTCTATAATACAGCTGGCCCTGCATTGGGAAAAAGATTTATTAAAGAGGAGGTGATAGCTGAATCGGTAAAAGGAGGGTTGGTCCCTCTCAAACAAAGCTGAGACAAGAATTAGATGAGTTCACCAAAGGACCATCTGATTTGCATGGTTAATTTTAGTAGCTAGAGGAGAGTGGGTCTCGCCACCCTTCCCTTGGCATGATCTGCGCTGTGATGTGATTTGGGTAGAAAGGATCAGACTGAGCAGCCTTTTTTTTTTTAAATCCTCCTTCCCAGCTCCAGCACTTTCTCCCCACTCTTGACTTCCAAGTTAAATTTGAAATCTGACAAGTACAGATACTCATAGTTAGTCTCTCTGCTCCATTTTTTTTCTTTTTGCTTTAATTGGGTTAACCTTTAAGAGGAGCTGGCATAGTTGACTTAAAAACGTTCAGCATGTAATTTATAATATTGGCCCTTGGCAGGGGGTGCTTTCCTGTTCTTATCATTTGTCCTTTCCCTTGGCAGCTCATAATTAACCAATGGTGGCGTTTATTTTCACTGGAGCAGCCTTTGTGTTGAGATACAAAATGAGCATCTGGGAGGGTACATCGCAGCAGCTTTTGGAAATAAAACTTTGAAAACATGAGGGGTACAAATTAGCCTAAATAAGAGGCTGCATAAATGTGTACAAAACAATTTAGTTTTCCCTAGGGAGTTTATTCTTAGAATGTCACTTTGTAGTTAGTTTTAGAACCAACATGACAGGATAGAAAAAGGGAAGATTTTCCGTGGGCAGTTTTGGTAGGAAGTGAAAAGCGGAATTTCTTCCTCTGTATAATATTTATTTGGGATGATGATGGAATTCATAAAGCACCACCACATAATTCCATTCAATCCTTGGAAGGAGTTAGCCCGTTTGTAAATGAGAGAATACTGAGGCCCAGAGGGACTCTGTCCCCTGCTCAAGTTTGAACTGCCGGTTTGAACTTGAGGAGGAAGACACACTTGACATTGCCCTTGGAAACAGTGGACATCACTTTCACCTTCACGTCCTGATCACGTCCAAGAAGTCTAGTGTGTTCAACCTATACACCTGCAGGCCTTTTCTGCTTAATTTATTTCATACGTCTTCAAATATGCTTCATCTTTAACAATTTACAGGATCCTGTTATTTCTCAGATAAGCCACATGGGATTCAGCCATGTCTTTAGAAAAATTCAAATCTATTATTTCTCAAATATATAGCCCTGTGAGCATGTTGCTTATATCTTTGCCAAGTTTGCAGGAGTGGTATGCTCTCTGTCTATCCACTTAGATGGAATTTGGAGGTTAAAAGTTAGAAACTTATTTGAAATAGGCCAGAAGATACAGAGGAGGTATTTTATTTTATATAGTTGCCTTTATTCTACACCTATTAGCCGTTGACATGGTAGAAATAAAGAAATAATGCTTCTTCTAAATATAATGTGAAACCCTTAATGACTTATTTTGCTTCTGCGAAAGGATTTTTTTCCTGAGCGCTGTGGTCAGTCATCTGTTGGTATCTTTCCTTTTGTGTTTTATATGTCAGTAGTGCAGCTGACATAGCTGCTGCATTCATTTCTACTAATTTAATTTAATTAAATCTGTTTCAGGCCAAGTGGGTGAGGTGTTGAGGTTTCAGATTGGAAAAATGGCTTTTCTGCTTAGTTCTCCTGAGCCAGTACTCTGCATACGGATTCTAATTAGTCTATTGGTTGTTCCCGTTTGTGGTGGGGTGTGGGAGCTCTCTGACAAGTCACCAGAAAATGAGTCATTGATTTGGTGCTCCAACATGATTATGCTTGCTACAATGAACACACCCTGCAAGTATCACAACAAAAAAGTAACATGTACTATCTGTGGTAGACAAGTGACTTTTGTTAAGCTAAAATATTCCATTTCTTCATCAAACCCCAGACGGTTCAATATTTAGTCACCTTACGCCAGAGCGGTTTTTATGGGTGGATGCTTAGGTAATGAACACGGTTGTGTATCTAGGTAAATAGACGATCACCTCAACCGGCCCGAGACTCTAAAAGCATTTAGCTGCCAGTCATGCCTGCGACCTCTGGGACAGCCCCATGTTCAACTCCAGAATGGGACAGGGGGCTGCATTTAATAAGTAAACATCCCAAGCTTGAGTTAACTTACTATGCTAAAGAAGGAGAAAAGGAGGAACTAGTTTATTGATCATGGACACCTTATTAAGAATTGCCTTGCAAAAAGCAACTTAAAACAGGGAAGGAGTGCTAAGAACTGGGACACAGGCCCCTGTCAAGCATTACTGAGGAAAGTGGAATTCACATTCTCACGTCAGGTGGTGACTCGCTCCGCCTCCCTGGGCACCAGGCCCCCTGCTCTCCCGGAAACGCAGCCGGCCCGCACCTTCTCTCTCTTGGCCCCACTTTACAAAATCAAAACAACTGCGTAGTTCCTAGAGATGGCTTCTTCCTGGGGGGAGGAGATCGTTTGCCTTATTTCAGAGATCCCCACTGTGGCAATCAGGGTTCCTTTTTGCATCCTTTATTCCTGGGTGCAGGGCATTGCCTGATGAGATAGACTCCCCCTTCTCCTGGGGTGAAGGCGGGCCTGGTCTACCAAGAAGTATGAGGCAAGCTCCCCTCCACCCCCACCGCCTCCACTCCCAGAATGGAGATGAACCGTCATCCTTGGCTCCCTTTAATTTCCCCCTTTAAATGGTAACAGTCCTCTCAGGGATGTTTCAAGGATTAACAACGTTAAAAATCATCCCAATAAAAGCCCAGGATATTTATGAAAGCACTATTAGCAACATCTATGATCTTGCCAAAATTAATTCTGCCTCGTTAATACATATATTCAAATTAAAAGTATGCTCTTTGACCAAAAAGAGAGCAGAGAATTTAGGGATTTGTTCTTTTTTGGGGGCTGGGGGGTGGTGGTGGGGTTTAGGGCTTGTTTGAAAATGTTAGTCACACACCAGGCTTTATGAATGTGGAATAATCTAGCCAATACCTCAGAATGAAAAATCTTGCTGCATTGCTTTGAGAGAATTGCCTTCCTGGAACATCAGCTACATCACATTTGAGTTAAGTAGTGATAGACAACCTGCCTTCGCAATCAAAATCTTTTTCGTAGGATACCTTTTATATACGCCTAGAAAAAAGACTGCGAAGATAACATGAGTAATATGTAGGAATAGTACTTTTTTTAGTGGCATTGTGGGTAGTTTTATTTCTGTTTTGTACAATGCAGGTACGTTCCTTTTAGAAGGGAAGAAACCTGAAGTCATGTTTAAAAAGAAGTGGGTGTGTGTGCCACTCTGCTCTCAGCAGCAGGAAACGGCCCCCTGCTCGTTCATGACACGAGCTCTGTCCTGACACAGGACTTGACGACGTTAAGAGCACGTTTTGGGGGCTCTTCCTTCTCTTCTTCTTGGGGCAATCAGGCATTTTTAAATTTTTAATTGCAGACAAGTAAGGAAAATTATAAGCATCAATTTTGTTCATATTCGATCCTTTACATTCCCATGAAAAGCTAAAACCTTGAGTTGAGTGGTCTGTTTTCTTACACATTTTATATATGCTAGATAAACAAGTCTTTGTACATCCTCGATGTTAGCCCATTGTCAGAAATAGGTGTTGTAAGTATTTACTCCCACTCCGTGAGTTGCCTTTTTCACCCTTTAAGATTCGTGTCTTTTGATGAACAGATGGTCTTAATCTTACTTTTGTCCCATGTATCAGCTTCTTTTCCTTTATAGTTAGTTCATTTTGCATCCTATTTAAGAAATCTTTGCTCAAGGGTCATGAAAATTTCCCATTTATCTTTTGGATGCTTTATGGTCCCCATTTTATATTTAGATCTGCAATCTATCTGGAATTGATTTTTATGTATGTGTAATGTAGGGATCAAGATTCATTTCATTGCCCACATTGGGACATCCAGTTGACTCAGTACCATTCATTGAAAGGATCATCCTCGCTCCTAGGGGACCATGTATGTGTGGGTCTATTATAGATTCTGTGAGGGTGTTTTAACGTTGGGTGGGGCCTTCCCGTCTTGCTCTTTCTCCATTCTGTTTCCTGGCACCACAGCCCACGTGCTATAAATGGTCAGTAAATATTAGCAAGTTGATCGACTGGTCTGGACTTGCCTCTAGGTAAGAGTATTTAAAATACCTAGGCTCAGGCTCAAAGAAACAATACTCAGATTTCATTGCAGAGAAGATTTTACTTGACTAGTAAGTTATATTTTCTCAACAGGCCCAAATATGGTTTTGGGCAAGTCCTGCTGGCCCAAGTCCTAAGAAGGCCAGTCAGCTTCAGGCCACCCAGTCATTAGCAGTGCACCCGTTCAACTGTCCAGCCAGTCACCCAGTGTGTATTTGTTATGGCCCTACTATGTACCAGGCATGAAACAGAACTATGAAATAATGGCATTCTTTTCAGAGTTTCTATTTTTAATGTTCGAACATTTGTTTTTCTTTCTTTATAAGGTAAATGCTCAGTGCAAGGAGGGTAGTTTTTGGAATTCTCTTCTATTTCTGGGTTAGCTTTGCTGTTCTATTCTAGTTGTTTAAAATTTGTGTGTGTGTGTGTGTGTGTGTGTGTGTGTGTGTATGACAGTCTGGGTGAACAGGCAACAGGCCTAAGAAGTGGAGTTTTTATGTTGCTATCAGAATATTTTAAAACAAACCCGACAAAAGAAAAGAGATGATTGTTTTATAATTTTTAAAAGCACTTTATTTCATCTAGTACATTCAGCAAGCAGTTCAACAATTTCCTCATTTCCAGAATTAAGTGCCAAGCCCAAAGAGCACATTTGGAGAAAGAGACATGTATGTTCAAGAGGCGGGTGTTGTGCTCAGGAGGGACCAGTGTTAGCGTCAGATGCAGGGCAGGTGGGTGCCATGCTGAGCACTGTGGTTGCTCCTGGCACCTGTCCATTGAGGTACATGTTCATTGATGGCTTCTCTCCGGCTGCCATCTTGCCCAGTTATACCAGGGCCATGGTTCATGTTGCAGGGCCTCTCTGCTCTCTTCACATTCCCCTTGGAGATGTGAATAAGCGGTGGCAGTGTGGGCAGATACCCTAGTCGGGGGCTGGCCCCCCGCATTAGCTGCTCAAAGGTGGGGCTGCCTCTGCCAGCAAGCATGTCCTTGTCTACTCTGGTCTGCTTCTAGTGGATGCCAGTCCCAGCTGCTCAGAGCATTTTGTGGACACTGGGAGAGGCATCCACACAGCTGGGCCACGGCTGGCTGTGCCCCTGCCCCAAGAAAAGAAAATAGCTCGGCAAGAGAACGGGGTGTCTGTGCTGTCACCTCTCACGTATGCAACAGAACTTATTTACTTAATGTTGGTTCTGTTTTTTAAATTTTTAGTTTGTCTCAGGAGAATGTTTTATATATTTCATGAAACCTCACCTATCCAGAGGTCACTAACCTCAATCTTTGGAAGACTGTGGAGGGCCCAAGCAGAGATGTCCAATCTTTGGGCTTCCCTGGGCCACATTGGAAGAAGGAGAATTGTTTTGGGCCACACATTAAATACACTCCCACTAATGTTAGCTGACGAGCTGAAACAAAGGTTGCAAAAAGATATCATGTTTTCAGAGAGTTGACGAATTTGTGATGGCAGGGTGAGTAGCAAACCCGGGAGCTGTCCTGGAGTTTATGTTCTTTATTTATTGAAGAGAGCCATAGGCTTTTTCGTGAGAACTCGCTGGCTCTTAGTTGAGCCACTGTTCTCAGAAACTTGGTTTTCTGACTTCCTAGTTCACGGTGATTTAGAAGCAACAAACTAGGCTGCTAGCACTGGGAGACCGTCTCAAAGTGACAGCTGACAGCCTCACAGTAAGGGGGTTGACAGAGAATCTATAAAAAGCTCAGGAGATTGAAGCCATTTTGTGTAGTAAGACAAGAAGCGCTCCGTGCCGCCCGCGGCCTGGAGGGCAAAGCAGCACAGTCGGGCTGCCCCGCGTCATGGGAAAGCACGCAGTTACACGGCAGCCTCAGCCTCAGACGGCAGGCACGTGAGTAGTACCTTCCAGAGATTTTCAGAGAAAGAGTTTAAATGGCTATCTTAAACACTGGCTTACACAGACAGCCATTGTTTTCATCAGGATACTAAATAAATTAAAGAATTCTCCCTTGCTCTGTCTTCCCTCTTCTTCCGCCCGCTCTCTTGCTTTCTGCCCCCCCATCCACTCCCCCCGCCACTCCTTTTGCCCCACGTCCTCCCCCACCTCGCTGTCTTCCATGACTGCTTTCTCTCCCCCTTTCACTTTCTCTTCTCCCACTACCCCTCCTGTCCAGCACAACGCACTTACACAGTTTCTCATTCGCCTGTGACTCCAAAGACACACATGGTTAAGAGCTGGCTCTCAGGAGCAGACCCCGCTGATTCACAGCATTTGCCCATGGCCTTGGTGTAAATACTCCCACCACGGCTGAGTTCAGGCTACCCTCCTGAAGTCCCTAACGTGGGGCAGTCAGTCACTGTGTTTCCTCCATATAAACTCAATAGACGTGAGTAATCTCCAGAGCACAGGTAAGAGGGAAACTACAATAAATTATTAGAAAGCGATGAGTTTGGGGCATTTATTAGAATAGCTTTGTTTTAATTATAATTGATTTACATGTATGTTTATGTTGTATAATTTTTAATAATGACTGCATTTAACCACTGATTTGTAAAATTCCTGAATATTTAACAGTCATCCCTCTCTCATGAGCTGGTACAAGCCAGCTCCAGCACAGCCCTGTACATACCAACACCTTATAGCTAAGGGATGCCTTGTAATCTTATTCGAGAATAACAACAACATACATTCTATAACAGTCGCGGCAAAGAGACCCCAGGATCATCTATTTTCACCTCTCTGCCTAACATCTTAATTCCATCTACAGCTGGCTGATAGGGCATTTCAGGGCTTCTGTCCAGATTTCTCACTTCCCAATAAAGAATCCATGAGTGGCGCACACATTTGAAAGTTAGGTGATGTTCTTCAGGCTCCAAACCAGCATTGGAATTTAATCTCTTTCTCCGGTTGCTCTCTAATTTCATTTTTGTGAAAATAACGCAATTTATGCTTTCATAATTTAGTTCCCCAGACATATTTTATTTGTAAGGATAATATAAAGACCATCAAACCATGTCATTAAGTAAAATCAGCAAATGTTTATTATCACTTATTATGTGGTAGATGTTTAGAATCTCTCCTATTTTTTGCTAAAGAATTTATTTTACTGATTCATTACCCATCTATAAGGGACATTCATTATATGGATTTTATGTAACCTATGCATATATATGTTTATTGCATGGTGTATTCATTCATAGGTATATAAATTTTATATATACACACATGTGTATGTGTAGATATATATTCATTGTATGATACTTTCGACATTTAGAACTAATGGTTTAAGTTACTACAGTTAGGAAATAATTGATTTCCTTAGGCCAGTGCAACTAGACAGCTTTCTAGGTCTTTTGAACTCAGGGTGTTGGTGCTTTTATGACAAGGTGAAGCTCTTGTAAAGTTACACTTCGGTGTGTGTTAATGCAGCAGACCATAGCCGGCCATGGCATTGTGGGAAGAACAGTCCGCAGAGCAAGGCAGGCCTCAGCCGAAAGCCCAGCTCTGCAGCTCGCTAGTTGGTGATGGTTCTTCCTTTGGACTAATTAAAGCTGGTGTTATGGATATTTCTTATTTCCTTAAGAAGCCTTGGTTTATTATGGGCCTCAAAATAGAAGCTCTTTAGACTGGAGATAGAGTTCTTTGGAATTGCTACTGACACCTCTCCTGGTACGCAAAGTTGCTATAACAAGAAGCCCTGGGTGTGTGGGGTGCTGTGTGTGACTGGGGTGGGCATATGGCTTGTGACAAGGAATGTAAACAAACATGGTAACTTAAGAGGAGAGTCCGGCCACTCCTTGTCCCTAACAGGCCATATTTGTCCAGGTTCATCAGGTGGCTGGCTGTGGGCTCGAGGACATGCTCTCGCATGCCGGGCTTGGGTGTCTCCTTGGTCTCCCATCAGCCATATTGCTAAGTCGCTCAATCAAATCATCACCTTAACTCCAAACCAGTACTTGCCCTTGCTTCCCTCTTTTATTGATGAATCACCTAAAAATACCTGGAGCTTTGTTATTATTTTGAAATAATTTTAGCTTTATGGAAGCGTTGCAAAGATAGTACTGCGTTTCCCCATATCCCTTTCACCCGGCTTCCTCTAACGGTAACATCAGCATTGACACAGTACTATTAGCTACACCCTAGTCTGTATCCAGACTCCCCGCATTGTCCTTTGGCTCTTCCAGGGCCCAATCCAGGATCACACTACCTTTAGTGGAGTTTATTTGTGACTCCTCTCATTTCCCACCAGCTCTTTGAACCACCCAGTTCAGTCCCTCACACACCTCCTCTTCTCGTCCAGTCCCGTGACAGGTGCTGCGGCCCAGCCATACATGCCCTCGTCTGTGGACCCTGCCACATTGGTATTGCATTCCTGTCCCCAAATTCTCCCGCCTTCTTACAAGCTGCCCAGAGCGGCCAGTGAACTGTCGTAAAAATGGCTCTTTTCAGGTGGCTCCCGTCTCGCCTGGATTGAAAGATGTGCTCCCCCAGCCCCTTCTCTAACCTCCCAACATCGTCTCACACCACGTTCCAGCTTCCCTGCAGTCTCTCCCACAGACAGCTGATCTCTTGGTAGCCTCCTTAGCACTGCTTATTGCCTCCCCATGGCTAGTCTGGAATCCTGCCGTGTGCCAAGAATGGTGTTAAGCTCCTCACATGCTTTATCTTATTCGGTCCTCAGGACAGTAACTGTGGGGGCACCAGTTGGGAAACTGAGGCACAAAGAAGGTGAGATAACTGGCCGTGGGTGGTCACACAGCTGGTATATGGTTAAGGAAGGGTTTGGACTGAGACAATTTGACTGTAGACCTTAGGGTCTTAAGCACCCCAGTCTCTCGTCTCAAATTCAAGGTGGCCCTGTGAGTTTTGCTCCTGTTATTCCCAGTATTCGCCAATGAGGATCTTCTCCAGGCTCCAAAGCCCAACGTGGATCCAACTCCATGATGTTTTTCATTTTAGGCAAGCAGTGTCCAACCTTGTGACTTCCCTGGGCCACATTGGAAGAAGAATTGCCTTGGGCTACACATAAAATACACCAACACTAATGATAGCTGATACACTAAAAAAGAAAGTCACAAAAAATATCTCATAATGTTTTAAGGATTTGTGTTGGGCTACATTCAAAGCTGTCCTAGGCCGCAGGTTGGACCTGCCTGTTTTAGGCCGAAGTAAATCTGCTTACCCAGCACTTCTTAGCATTTGTAAATCAATTAAAAATAAATGCCATAGCATCACTCTGCTGGCACTTACCCATAGGCTGCCTGTGGTGTGGTGTCTTATGGGCATGCATCTTCCCAATTCGACTGTAAGCTCCGTGAAGGTATGAACTTTGGTTTGTAATATATGTGTCCTCCAAAAAAGTCCAGCAGATACTCTCTGTTGAGTGAATGTGTTTTAAGTAAGTGTGCTTTCTTGGAATATCATTTGATCAGCAGTGGAGATAGTGATTCCTTTTTGGTTTCATTCTATTTGAAACATATTATCAATGGCTTCAATATGGTTTATGGTGCTGCTGTGGCATTTAATCCCTGTTGACTAAAGATGAGACCATAACCGACAATAAGAACAGTAACTCACACAAGGCTTACGGTGCTCTTGGCACTATTCTAATGGTCTTCCCTTCATCGTCTTAACACACCTGTGAGGTGCCTGCTATCCCTAAGTCCCATTTTAAAAGGGTGGGGACCAGGCACAGAGAGTCCAGTCACTCACTCAGACTCACAGAGGAGCCGGTGGAGCAGAAAGGATCGTCCCCCTGGGCCAGGTCTCTTGGGTCTGCATCTGTGGGGTTTTGGCCAGCAGAAGTCACAGACAGACACACCTCTTCTTTGTGTGAAATCAGAGCGGTCATTTACTAAGGATGCAGAACTTTGGTATGTTGCATGTATTTTGGGGAAAGTAAGTTTGTTAATGTTGGGAGCCTTTATAAATATTTAACTCTCTGCTCTTTATGACCGCTTAGTGATTTCCTTTGTAAAGTGTTACTTCAAGAATCAACAACACAAATAAAGGCAGCTCCGAGTGTGGCCCTTGTGAGGGCACCTGTAACTGCAAAGAAATGGCTCTGATGTTTCCTGGGTGGGGGTGTGGTCCCTGGAGGATGGAGGGGACCCTCAGAACTCTCCTTTTTGTGCTTTTTCTGTTTCAGTGCTTAATCATTTTACAGCAGCTAATTACCCGCCTGTTATTGGGTAACCATAACACATGGCTTTTGACTCTGTTAGCTTTAAGGCTGGTGCTTTTCTCAGCAGCCTTGGTTAAAATAAAACCTGAATGTCCTACCCCTGCGCTGTTCTGGGAAATGCTGTCTGACGGTGTACCTGTGGTGTTTTTAACCACCATTTGGTTTGCTGATCTTAATAGCAGCAGTGGGTCGTGAACTTCCTGAAGGGCTCTCCCTGGTTACAAGATCTCTACCCTGGCCACACCCAAGTCACAAGTTACTGAAGAATTCAAAACTCCCCTGGGGGTAGTTAGAACCTGGGCCCTGGTCTTTTCCCTTTCTTATGGACCTGTTTTCTTGGGGATAGGGGATTCTCGTATAATTGGGGTCAGTGGGAGGGCTCCTGTTGGGCACCATCAGGTGAGGGAGTGTGGGATTGAGGGTAGAGCCCACCATGCTTGTGGCCTGCCCTGCGGACTTCTCTGGATGGGTCACCTCCGTCTCCACAGGGGAGCCCATGGCCTCCTTGAGTTATCCAGCCAGGAATTGCTCCTGCCCGTGGTATGGTCTGTGGCTCCTTTGGCAACTGCTTCTTGTCTTATTTTCTGCTTCAAGGCAGTATCTTTGGGCGTAAACTGAACTTCCTTCTTGATTGTATTTCTCAGTGCCAAAGGGACCACGGAGAAGTAGCATCCTACTTCTGTCTATGCTATCTTGTTTGAAATACCACGTAAGTTCAGGCTCAATAAACGTGAGCACTTAGTTTCTTTGAAAGAACTATTCCTTGTCTACTTCACGATCTGCTGCTTTCTACCGGCATTTCGAGGGACTAGTGGACTGATGGAGAGATTTTAGGATCACCTTCAAGTAGTCTCCGTTCTAGCAAATCCCTTTCAGGCCGCAGAACTGAGGGTTTTTTTCTTAACACCTTCGTTTCCGATGACTCATACACTTTGCATGGAGAACCACTGATAATCGCAATTTGAAAAGTAGAAAGCATTAAACAGCAAAATATTCTAGCACTTTCCTCAAAACATTTTTTGAAAAAATAGCAGTTTATTAAAAAGTTATAACAGGTGTTCTTGCCCCCAGTGTAACTTAGCCAAATGCCACGAAATCGTCACTGGTCCCAGCGTCAGACTCTGCTGCGAATGGCCAGAAGCGAATGTCAGGCTGTTACTGGGGGTGAGGCCCTGGAAGGGCAGGTCCCTGTCATTGCTCCAGGTGTCTGGGTTTGGCAGTCAGCTTGAAGGGGTGGCCGAATCAGAAGAATCCCGTTTGCTGCCTGGGGGACCCTGTGGGCGAAGTGGGGGGCTGTTCTGTATTGATTGACAAGGCCACTCGGAGGTGGGAAGCAAGACTGCTAGGAGCAGCCCGTTATTTGAGGTGGGTCCCGCTGAGCGAGTGATCGGGCTGTAGCCTGTGTGCCCGCTGGCCTGTCACTGTCTGCCTTCTGGCTTCCTCTGTTCCTGACTTCATGTCCTGCTTTCTGCCTTCCCTGTACCAGAAATTCTAACACCCGTGTCCCCCAGCCTGCACACGTGACCCTCAGCCCCGGCGATCTTGCTGTGTGGTGTTGCTATAGATGTTTTGGACACTGTAATGCTTTCTGCACAGGATTAAGCCGGTCTTAACACTTAGCAGAAAGGGTGCAGGCCTTTCCCCTGCACTGTCAGCCTGAAAGGAGATGAGCTGCTGCTTTTAGACACGCATCTCGACAGTTCTGGAAGAACGAGGGTGCTTCTCTACCTGCTGTTTCTGTGACGGGATCTGCAGAGCACAGAGGGAAAATGAAGTAGTTTGGGACCATATATGGGTCTCACTGAATGGTGCTTTCGGGCCAGGGTTATATTGGGAAAGGAACTATCTTGGTAGATAAGAAGTGAAAATTCTTGTCCCTGTGACCGAGGCCTGGGCCCTGTCTATTGACAGCAAAGAGAGTGCACACAGGGTCATGTGTGGAGTGTCCAGGGGCCGTGGAGCTTTGGCGAAGATGCAGCGGTTCACGCTTGGCTGTGCCTTCCCCTTCCTGTACTGCTTTCCTGTCTTTCGCTCCCCGAGAGAAGGAGGCGGAGGGCGGGTGGGGAGAGTTAGTTTAATTCGGCCAATTGGACCCGTGTCAGAACCCCAGGGGCCAGGTCTGCTCAGCAAGTCTCCCAGGGAGTAGACAGGGGCAGACCTCATTCCAAGGAAGATGGGCTGCTCTTTTCTGTCTGTCTCTTTCCTCTTTGCTGTGCTGCTAGCCTGGGTTGTGGTACAAGCATCACCTAGTTACTCATCAGCTCGACATTTCACCTCGCTTGTGAGTTTGATTTCCCCTCATGGCCAAGTGCCATGAACATAACCTCCTACAAGGCTCTGTGTGTGTGTGACTCCTGGCACCTGGGTGGCCCCTCCCCACCACCTGCAGATACCTTGGGGCTGTTGTGTGGAAGCTTTGTGCCCTCTGAGCCTGCCTGCATCCTGTGATCAGCACCCACCCAGGACCTACCTGTCTCTGGCTCCCCTGGGAGCTGTGGAGGGTGGTCGGAACTAAGGGTCCAGCTGGTCTGTCTGATAACGCAGCCCATGTGGGAGGCTGGAGGAAACCCCAAGTGTGGGCAGAGGAGAATGCTGGGAAGACCCAGGGATGATGGAAGCCCTATGTGGGGGCAAGACCAGCTAGGACTCTTAGGGGACGCTGGGCTACAAGTGGAGGGGAAGGGGGTTACAGCAGGTGGAGATTAGTTATTCTCCTAATATGCATGACCAGCCCTTGAAGTTCAGTTCTTCAATATAAGTAACATCAACGCGATTGATTTCTAGACCTACTGGAACTGTCTCATCCAAAGAGATGACTGGATGCCTAACCTAGCAGAGATGCACTATCTTGACTGCTGTCGCCTCTTTCTTTTCTGGAATCATTAAAGGTACACTACGCCTGGCTTCCAAAATGATCACGGTGATACAAAACACCGCATGAGAAATACTGAAGAGGAAGCTTCGACTCTCGGTCATTGTGTCACTGTGACTGGGAGCCGTCGTCTAAGATGAGGAGACAGCTAGCTTCGGTTTGTCTCAGACATCCTGGCCCGGCTCAGGGAGACCTGGAGGCACCTAGGTCCGTTCTCTGATAGGTGGATTTTCAAATCTCACAGGTGACCGATTTCTTCACTGACAGAGGAGGAGAGGAAAAGAGATCCGTGTACCCCTTGGATGGGTGGCTCAACACGGGCCTGCTGCAGGCAAAGCGCGCTCTGTGAGAGGGCCGGCCGGCCTGCTGTCAGCTTTGCAGCCGCTGTCTGTTACGATAGGCACAGAGCTCGGTTCTGCTTCCTGACACGCCCCCGGCCCCTCCTGGGGTGTCTGCCTGTCCTGAGACCAGAGCCAGTGTGGGGAGCATGGTGGGGACACAGAGGAGGGGACCTGCTGGCTGGGGAGGCCCCCATCCTCGCAGCGAGGGGAACGGACCCCCAGGTGCAGGGAGTCCCAGAGAGCGTCTAGGTTTGGGGACCTGGACACACAGGCCTCTCTTCCCAAATGGAAACTAACTCTGCTGATTTGTCCTTTATTAGAATCCGAATCCCTAACATGCACGTCACGGTAAGTCTTTGTCATCGGCTCATGGGCTGTTAGAAAGAACTGGTAACGTTCGTGATGGTGCTTGTATTTTATGTAGATGAGGTGAAACAAGCTTATCATTACTTTTTAGGGTGGTTGTGATGGGACTGAAGAGTAACCCGCATGGGACGAGTGAGAAAGACAAGGATGTGAGTCTCAGGTGTGTCGCGTGGCGTGTTGGGGTGCCTCCTTATGTCCTCAGCCAGGTCGGGATGTTTGAGACGGACCAAAGCTAGCTGCCTCTTCATCGGCCTGGACGATGGCTCCCACCCACGGTCACCCTGTGCCCAAGGGCAGGAGGACCGTCTTCAGTATTTCTGATACTGTGTTTCGTGTCACTTGGAAAGCCGGGGTAGCGTATCCTTCATGATTCTGACTGTACGACACTGGGGACAGGACAGCCTGTTTGTTCTTGGGTTTCCCCAATTTTACCCATAAAATTGGGGGTAGCAAAACGGATGTGAGAACTCACTGAGGTGGTCCATGTAGTGACACGTTGAGCGCCGAGTCGGTGGACAGTAAGCGCTCAGTGCGCGCTAGCTGCTGTCATGTTTGAGACGGTGTCGTCTGGGCGGGTACGGGTCTTGGCTTCCCCTGCCTGGAACTACCTGAACTCCCCTCTTGGAGCCTCCGCTTCTTCACGTGGAGAGGGGGGATATTAGTTCCACCTGCAGGAAATCGTGGTCACGAGAGCCACACACAGGCCTAGTGTTGGGAGAAGCGCTTGGTGAGACAGAAGCACTTCGGACCGCCATGGTAGTGCAGATGTCATCCGCATTGCACAAGGGACTCGGCACACGTACAGCCGCCCCGTGAGCTCCTCCATTGGTCTTTGGATCCGAGGATTGGGACAGCCGTCCGAGCCCTTCTTGGAGGGGCTGCTTTAAGCACGTGTCCTGAAGACCTTCCTGTGGTCCCTTGAGTGGGTGACACAGGTGAAGCAGTCCGTGTCAGCTCCTCGAGGACACATAATGTGGAGATGAGAGGGGTGCCTTCCGACTGCTGCCCAACAGGGTGGCTGGGGGTAGGGGTGAGTGACACGTGAATTAGAAGGAAGCCTGGCTGCCCGCAGCTGTCTGGCCGCCGCGCTGTGTCCCTACCGCTGAACGATGACACCTCGGTCCCTACCTGCGCCATCAGGGGAAGGATGGACCAGCCTCCACATTCTTCCTGCGTGCGTCTGAGGTGAGGGGAGACGCCGACGTTTAGCTGGGCGAGAGGAAGGCAGAGAAACTCTAGCTTTTGTCCCCTGTACCTCAGTCTATCGGTGAGTGGCGACTGCTTCTGGTGACGCTGGGGGTTTAGGGGACATGCTTGAAAGCATGGCCCAGCCTGGCCGGGGATCGTGCTCCTGCCTGGCCGGGCTTTCCCGAGGGGGCTTTTCAGGGAGTGGGGGTAGAGGTGCACCTTTCTCCCCCTTCCTGCGTGACGACGCAGGCCCGCCTGAGAGGGGTTTGCGCTGTGCGGTAGAGGCACTTTAAGCCTCTGATCTTGGACATGGGACACGGAGCTGTTAGTTCGCATCATCCTTTTCGGTTACTCCAGCTCTTCACATGGACCAGTTCCTGTTTCTCCAGGTGTCCCACTTCTCACATTAAAAAGTGGCTTCTTGCACATAATGGGGTTTTTTTACTCATCCCTTCATTAGGAACTATGTCCCCTCTGAGCCCGACTGTCTTGCCTCTGAACCGGGTAAGGTGCTTTGTCCTTCACCCCAGTCGTAGCAGGCTGCAGAGCAGAGCCCGCAAGGTTGGCCTCGAGGCGGGGAGCCGGCTGCCCGGCAAACAGCACCTTCCTGTGGATTTCTGATAAGATCGTTCAAGAATGTGACTCGATTTGGTTTTGATGCGGGCCTACGACAGGTGTTCTTTTTCATTACATCTCTAATTTGAGAAACTTGAAATAAAATGACTTTGTGCAGGAAGTGGTTTGTGGTTTGTTTATCGCTTCTGCTCCTTCTGTAACAATTGCTACATGAAGTGAGAAATTAGATGCAGGGGTAGAATAAGAATTAGGGTTTTGTTTTGTTTTTTTGAAATGCTGAGTTTGACACAGGCTTTATAGCTAGCTAGTTTGGCTAGAGATGATAGTAGAGAAAACTAAAACTTAATCTTATGGTTATGATCAGCAACAGAATCATTTTAGTTAGCATAGTGGCCAAGGACACCCACTAAAGGTCCAGACCTGCTGGGTTTGAATCTGGCTACAAGTTATACAACCTCTCTATCTGCCCACCTGTAAAATGGGGAGAGTACAGGTGCACACCGTCCTTATATGTTCACTGTGAAGATTAAATGAGATAATACATGTAGGGTACACAGTATAGTTAGTGCCTGTCCCAAGTCGACACAATGTAACTAGAAATCCATACATACTCATTTACAGCACAGATATTCTGGTGGTTTGCAGATGATATCTTTCAGCATCACTTAGGCTTTTCACATTTGAAAGAGGGTTGTTGTTTTTTTTTTTTAAATGACTCATCTGGGCTTATTAGCAAGCAGTTCTGGCTAATGTCTGTCATAGATTTCATCTGCATTTTCTATAGAAATTTCTTAGTCATAAAGTTATTAAAGGAATTATAAACATTTTGTAAAATTACAAAGTTTCTCTTCTCAGGACAACCTGAATGGTATTGGAAAAAAAAAAAAAAAGAGGGAGTTCCCTGATGGTGTAGTGGCTTAAGGCTTCGGCGCTGGCGCTGTCAGCGCTGTGGCCTGGGTTCGATTCCCAGCCAGGGAGCTACCCACATACCAAAAAGCAAAAAAAAAAAAAAAAAAAAAAAAAAAAAAAAAAAAAAAAAAAAAGAAAAGAAAGAAAAATGAAACATATTTTGTCTTAGAATGTCAGGGAAGTCCCGTGTATGGAAACTGCTTCCAACTGTCATAGGACACAGTGAGTTGTTATAAACCTAATGCCCAGGATGTCACTGCTGGTTTGTACCCAAGCCACAGACTTAATTCTTGAGATGAATAAGTAAAACACAGAAAAGTTTCAGTGGTTACATAAAAGCATTTGCAAAACTATTTATTTTAAACATCTGAGAACAACAGAAAAGACTTGTGATGGCATAATGCTCGCCTTTTGACTGTTCAGGTGGTTCTCAAGTTTGGAGCACTTCCGGCTTTTGAGAAAGGATTGGTTGTCAAAACTCGAGCTGAACTGGGCAGGTTCAATGCCATTTTCTTCTTTGACATAGATGGGCTCAGAAGTTAATGTCTGGGCTCCCTGGTGGCTAATTTGCAGGTTTAGTCACATATCTGAGTGCAGTTAATGCTGCAGCTGGTGTCCCAGGTAGCGTGTGGTGCCCCCCTCCACCAAGAGGGGGTCAGCTTTTGGCCCGTCGTGTCCTTGAGCCGAGGCTGGCCTTAGTGAAGTGCAGAGGGGCTGCCCCACCCACCAGTACCTTCTCTTTCTCATGGGCAAGCCTGACTTCTCGTGGATGGGGGGCAGGAGAGGGTCAGGTCGTGGGAATCTTGTGGGCCGAGTCAAGGAGTCAGAATTTTAACTTCAGTTAGAAACCGCTGAGGCAGGGGGTTGAGGTGGTCAGATTTGAAATTTTTTTGACTATTACAAAAGTTTATTTAACAAAACCGTTCGATATGAAAATGGACATGACCTGATTTTTATATCATCGTGGAAGAGGTGTGGTGGAGAGGGGACATGGGGAAGTACCCGATTGCTCTGGTGAACACAGCCATTGTTTATACTGGTTCCCGGGCTTCTAACGTGATGGCACCACTTCCTTCCGCACGGTTCTGTTGCCCACCGGTTGCCACCTTCACACATTCATCCATGGCAAGGGTCACATCTCCACAGTAGTCCTTGGACATGTCTGCCACGATTTTATTTCAATGATAACTGCTTGTCCATACTTTTTTTTTTTTTTTAATTTTTTCATTTTGGGAGGGTGAGCTGTGCCCCTGATTTCTCTTCAGTGAGCTCAAAGGTGCCTCTCTCAAAACAAAATTCCTTGAATTTTTTGTTATACTTGATCTACTCATTATTTTCTACGTGCTTTTTTTCTTGGTCCAATTTGTATTTCCACAACTAGTTTCTCTCCATAGTAGAGTAGACTGTCGGTTGAGGGAAAGTTGAGATTTGGCCGGTGGCTTGAGTTCTGATCACGGAGTCTCCTCACATTTATCTGGCATCTCCCAGTCCCTGTGGGTGCTGGTTATCTCGAGAGTCTGCTGTATTTCCGTTTTAAACCTACAGTTCTATTTTGCATTGAATAACCACATTTAAATCTGATCCTTTCCGGTGTTTTTCACTTGCACAGAAAATACAACAACGTGAAAAAATCGAAGTAGAATATTATACTCTAACATAGATTCATCACTGTGGAGAGAGAGCAGTGTTTATGTATTTCATTAGGTGATTACTACAATTTGTTGCCGTGTCAAAATTTAACTTTGTAAGTATGTACTTAAAGCACTAAGGGTTTCTAATTTAGGACAGATTCGTCCACTTCTGGCTTTGCTGGTTTTACGATGAGATAATGTACTTACTTGAATTGTTCTTTTGGTAATAGCTTAATCAGATGGTCAGACAAAACTTTATGCAACACATTCTAAAACTGTACATTTTGTTCCTAAGTGTTTGAAGGCAGATTAGTACTTTTTTTTTTTTTTTTTTTTTTGCTTTTTGGTATGTGTGTAGTTCCCTGACTGGGAATCGAATCCAGGCCGCAGCACTGACAGCACCAGCGCCGAAGCCTTAAGCCACTACACCATCAGGGAACTCCCAGATTAGTATTTTGAAAAGCCAGTGTGGCTGCTGTGTGGAGAATGGCCCCGAGGGGCAGTGTGTGGGGTCAGAGACCGGAAGCCGGAGGGGGCCGTGTGGCCCCAACCAGTATCCTGGCAGTGGGGATGGGGAAGGGCAGGTGCATGCAGCCGCCCTTTGGAGGCAGAAGTAACAGAACTTGGCAATGGGTGTGAGACATCGAGCGGGAAGGGGACAGTGGTCATTGGCTCAGGGCACAAGTTATGGTGGGCAGGTGCCCTGGGAAATGAGAAAGGAAATCGGAAGCTTGATCGGTGGTGAAGAGAACAGAAGGGCCCACCTGCTCATGAGGCATTTTCATTACCCTTTGCTCCCCCGCTAAAGTCCCCCTCCTTGGAATTTTATTTTATTTTTTTTCGTTATAACTGAAATCAATCCTTGAGAGTCTGTGCAGTCCTTTTCCCACAAAGGGCCAGATGAAGAGTGATGCATTTAAAGTGTTTGAGCCCACGCCGTATGCCTCTTAGTCTGTTTCTGTTGTCATAGTGCTAGCTCAGAGGTCGTAATGCAGTAGAGGAGGCTGCAGTGTTCTTTGACGACTCCGTTGACATCCTCGTCCCATTTTTCATGGTGACTGCTATTGGATTGGAGGAAGATCGGGTCTCTTGATTGGCTAAGGAAGGCACCAGGTGTCCCTGATTGAATTCGGCCAACTTTCTGGTCTCCTTGTGGTCTCCTCATCTGCACTATATCATCAAACCACCTTTTACATTGGAGGAATTTCTGGGGACGGCTCAGTGATGTTGTTGATTGTTTTAGCTTTTCTTTCAGTGGCCACATGTTCTGACCTCACATTCTAGGGCTGCTCTCATGTGGAACTTTTCAAACCTTCCTTCAGACCCGTATGGAACGCTTCATTATCAAGTGCACCTCTGGACAGTTTCAAAGCCATAGATACCTTCACTCCAACCACCACAGTTTAGAATCTTGACCTGGGCTGGTTCTATACCGAATCCAGCCGCCACCACGCCCCTCCTCCTAAGGCTTGTGAAATGAGCCACACAGACCTGTTCTGGGTTGTAACTCCGCTGCCTGCACGCTCACCCGCCAACACAGAGCGCCTCCAGGGGGTTATGGGAAGGCAAAGACCCAGACTGTTCAGCAAGGCCTTCCAGGCCCTTAGCCTGGCCTTGATTCCTTGTCTCACGTGTTGGTTGAAGGGGAGAGAAGGGTGGTTCTGGTCACCCCACCTTTAGTCAAACTGCCTGACTCTGGACAAATCATAGAAGCTCTTGAAGTCTTCCTAACTTGTAATGGTGGCCCCCCACTACTAGTGTTGAGATGAGGAGTAATTAAACACTTGATTATAAAAGTTCTTGGCACAGTGCCTGGTACAGTGGTACTGATAAGTATTAGCTCTTATTATTTAAAAAAAGGGGGGACTGTCTTACTCAGTTTTACACCTGAGCAGACTTAGGACTGTAGTTTGTGTTTTACAGTTTTGTTTTGTTTTTTAAAGAAACTAAACACTTTAGCTCTAAGTCACTGATTTTTCATAGCTGATTTATGGTGTCAGGGCTTTGCCTTTTAATTATTAATCAATGGACATAATAGTCTCCACTGTGAGGCTGATGTACTGATTCTTAAAGGGTGTAGATCAGGTGATTACTATGCAGTCTTCTGGACAGAGGCCAATAATCCTTAAAAATTGCATAATAAAATTTATTTAAAGCTCTGTAAACAAAGGCAACCCAGATGGGATAAAGAATTTCATTGCAGCCTGTGCCCACTCTTGACTTCTTCAGCCTTATAGTAGCTGTCATTGATGAAGCACTTACTTTAAGGTGGGCACTGTGTTAGGCAAAGGACATGCCATTTAATTGTTGAGACAACCCTGTGAGGTGAGTTCTGTTATTATTTATTCCCATTTTATGGTTGAGGAAATTGAGGTGCAGAGATCAGGTCACACAGATAGTAATTGACAAAGCTGGGACCAGAACCCTGGTCTGCTTGGCTTAAAAGTCTATGTTCTGAAATGCTATCGCTGCTTGAAGGTCAAGATGATGTGGGGGTTGAGAAATATTTCCTTAAGAGAAAATATTTAGTGGAGGTCAATGATGTGCCAGGTGATGCATAAAGTTCACTAAAAGGG
The DNA here is from genome assembly GCA_004026885.1 of Lyroderma lyra. Taxonomy (NCBI): domain Eukaryota; kingdom Metazoa; phylum Chordata; class Mammalia; order Chiroptera; family Megadermatidae; genus Lyroderma; species Lyroderma lyra. The sequence continues at coordinate 13,356 of PVJL010008170.1, read as the reverse complement.
AATCCGGTTTAAGTGTCCAAATACATACTGTCCCCAGCGTTGCTGTTACTTGTTCTGGAGGGAAAAAGAGAGCTAGCCAAACTTTCTTTTGTCTAGATTCTTGTTTGTTGATCTCTTCTGAAAGATTTACTAATGGACTTGTTCATTCTCTGCTGGGACTCACTGTGAATTCGTGATGGCTCACTGCAAGCAGACCCTAGCACTTACACTACGTTTGTCTAGTCCATCTGTTCTCCCATTTTCCTGGTATGAAGGTGACAACTTTATACCATTCCTCTTTCCTCCATTCTCCATCACCTCCTTTGCTAGCCTCATCTCAGCCCTTGACCTTGCTTCCTGTCTCATTGGGAAAACAGAGAGCCTTGGAGGAAGCTTCCACCAGCTCCCGCTCAACCCCAGTGGCACCTATGTGGACACACACTGCGCATCTTCTGTTATGGGAGATGACTGTCCATGCCCCAAGCTAGGGACTGTCGTCACTCATGCGATGGCCTCCATCCTTTTTGCCCACTCAGGGGTATTGCTCCAGTCATTCCTTCTCTTTCTCCTGCATCCTGGGAGGGGTACTGAGGCCCTACTGAGGGTCTCCCCAAAGCACAGACATTCAGTGCTGGAGATAAGATTGGCTTCAGGACACAGCTGGTCCATTTTGACTTTTCTCATCCATTGTGCGGACTTGATCTGGGTGCTGTGATTTAATCGTCTCTAGGACCTGGCCCAGATCATTGGGACTGTACTTGAGTGTGCCACAGAATGCCATGGCACAGCTGGACACCTGGTGAGCCTTTTAGTGGGAAGAGGTAGACCCTGGAATATTCTGAGTGCTCGCTTCTCTTTTGCTGCCAGTCTCTTTTCTTACTTTGTTTAACTGCAAAGTAAACAAATCATTTCTGTAGGCTGCCACGGGCAGAGATGCGCCCAGATTTGATTCATGGATAGAAGGGAGCTTAGAGGTTACCATGTCCTGTGTTTCCCAAACAAGCTGCTTATCAGAGTCATCTGGGAGCTTTTATAAGCCTCTCCAGGCCTCCTTAGTCAGCATGTCCAGAGAATGGGCCCATTTTTATTTTAAAGAAGCAGAAAGTGGGGCAGGGGGGCACTCTCCGTCAGCCTCTGCTTTGGACTTGCAGTGCCCTTTGAAGGTGGCCCTTTCAGATTTGAACAGCTGTTCGTGATAATAGCTCAGGCCCCAGGCCCTCCCACTGCCATTCCGGTGACGTGACTCCTGACCCCCGTCCCAGGCCTTGTCACCCTGGCCCTCTCCCAGTTCTTCAGCAGACATGTATTGAGTGCTGATGTAGGCATGGTTTTCTTATCTCCTTTTTTATTTTTCCAGATCCTTCTTCTATTTTGATTACCTTTCCCTTATCCCAAGAAATGGTTACTCAACTAATTCATGACACTTCTGAGCATTTGGACACAGCTGGAGCCAAGATTTATCTTGGTATTGCACACCTCATTTGTTTTCTGTTTAAAGAACGTGTAAAATCAACAGGATTTTTAAGTGCTACGTGTACCATAGTGAAGAGAACCAAATAGTGTTTCACCACCATTGGTATCTCAACTACAAGTCATTCCTCTTTCCATTAACTGAAAGAATAACTCTCCTATTGTCTACTGAGCAACCGTTTGTTAGGATGGTTTTTTTGAATGTTACTTTAAAGTGATGAATTAGCTTTCCATTTAAGATAGTTTGCATTTCATTCAGTCGCAGTGGCCTCTCTATCCTCACTCTGAAATCATGGACTGTGTGACTCCGAAGGAGTCTGGCTCATCTTGTTCCTGTCCCATGTCACCTTTAGCACAAACGGTTCTGTCATCCATTAACCTGATAAAATGCCTGGCCCAAGAGGCTGTAAAACCTAAAAGTTGCTCTTGCAGTTCGGTCCATAATTTAAGACCCTGCTGTGTTTATTTAAATTGCCTGGTGGTAGATGTTTGCTGTTCGATAGCCGCTCAATGAATTAAGGGGGCAGTCGGCTTAGGTACTTAGGCACACTGAATACAATTATTGGCATGGAATTTAAGGGTGAAATCGAGCCAGTTCATAAATATAACAGTTGATCCATGAGGCTCTCTGTCTGGGATGAATCGATCAATGAAAGCAAGGGTTATAAAAGAATAGATCTCTACTTTCCCCTTGGGCTTTCTTGACTTACATGTCTAGAGCAGTTGCTGTTTATAGCACTTCTTATACGAGGTCAGACAATTAATTTCGTGAACTCTTCCTAGAAGAAGTGCTACGTACCTTATTGCTGAACATCACCACGGTCACCTTCGAAGCACTCCCCTTGGGAAGCTCTGCACCGATGCCAGCACCTAGTCCTCCCTTCGAAGCAGTTTTAGAACTCTTTTTCTGGAATGGCCATCAGAGCTTGCCAACATAAGGTTACGGTGGTGAGTTCGTGAACTAAATTGTCAGATTTTGGGTACGATGACAGCTCTGATGGTCATTCCAGAAAAAGAGTTCCAAAATTGCTTTGAAGGGCGTCAGTGCAGAGCTTCCCAAGGGGAGTGCTTTGAAGGTGATCGTAGTGATACTCAGCAACGAGATGTGTAGTACTTTTTCTAGGATGAGTTTCCAAAATTAACTGCCTGACCTTGTATAAGCTGCATGACCATGTCCTCTCCAGTTCTGGGCCAATTTCAAAAGGAAATTAATAGCCCATGTAATTTTATGAGTTCCTCTTATTCTGAACTTGAATATGCCAGAAAATGTTCAGTGGTTGTTTTAGGTCAAAACATTTTATTTGGGAGAGAGCTTCAAATTATTCACTCAATAGGAAAAAAATCTCACTGTGTGAGTATGTGCGTTGGATAGCATGTTACGTATAGGAGTCACAAAAATAATGAACTCTCTCTATCCCTGTCTCCAGGGAGCTCTGAGTGTGATGTCGGAGACAACAGACACACATGGTGGTTTGAATGTGCCAGTAACTGTGATGACACTGAATGTGCTAATGACTACAGAGCTGTGGGAGGCCAGAGGACAGGAACTCCGGGTGCGAATTCAGTGTCAGGTCACGGGCAGTGGTCGGCCTGCATGGCGTTCTCGTTGTGCCCTGGAGGCTGAGGATGGGAGCCTGAGACCCTTCAGCCTGGCCATCACCTGTGCTGAAGCACCTGCCTCAGTGAGTGGAGAACTGGGCTTCTCTTGTGTTACGTCATAGAGACTGAGAGCTGTGGTCCTGGTAGACCCTCTCTTTCTAAATACCACCACCCCCAGGGCCTCCAGAAGGGACTCCTCGGCTCATCACAGTGTATCATCTGTATGCCTACTGAACTGCTAGCTGGGCTGCTTGGAGCAGCTGGGGGCTGGCAAGGGCTTATAGTCATCGTGGGCAGCTGGGCGGTCATAAACCTTCAACCCCGTCTCTGTACCAACGGAGTTAGCTCGCCAGCGCTGCCAGCCAGCTGGGACTCAAAATACATCAGTCAGTCAGTCACTGAACAGGTAAGAACGGAGTGCCACCAGGTGGGAGACGTTCTGTTTCCTCTTTCGTGTATGTCAGTCAGTATTTAACCAAGTGGGCGGAGCAAGCGTCAGATGCTCGGCACTAACTTCCGTTCCAGGGCTTCATTTATTTATTTACTTATTTCATTTGCAAAGTTGTTTTGAGTATGTCTGAGGGGAAAATAAAGCTTTGGGGAAAGATTTGACCATTCAACACTTCTGGGAATGAAAATGTAGGTCAGTGTAAGGAATTGGCAACCTTGTTATTTGCCACCATTAAACACTAAGTGTAGTTCAATCAGCTCATTGATGACATAAAGGAGAGCCTGGTATCCCCTTTTCTCCTTGTGTCTGCCATGACTTGTCACCTAAAATGAGTGTCTGTTCTAAGAGCAGAAGTCACAGATGTGGGTGAGGTACCGACTTAGTGCCTCACCAACCGAAGTGACGGGGTCACTGAATGGGAATTGGAGCTGGGGGAACTACGTTTGATATGCTCCCTGCCTGGAGTCCGAGCTGCACAGCTGTTACCGTCAAGGTGACACTCGGTCCCAATCGGGCGGCCTGCGTTTGCAGAGGACAGATGGACTTCTGCGACTTGCTTCACCCCTGTTGTGTCCAGACACAGAACCTTGGAAAATGGCTCAAATCTCAGTCCTCGAAGGACTGCCGAAGGGTTGTAAGGACTATCGGCCAAACGTGCCTTCCTTAGGCCTCGGAGAGGTTCAGGTCGGGCAGTATTTTTGTGGGAGAGGAGGAAGCCAGGTGAGGAGCCCAGCTCCGGCTGATGAATTGAGGCTGCACGGGCCGCAGGTCCCCTGAAGACTGGCTTTCCAGTTCCTGCTGTTTGTCCAGGAGGTCACTCTGTGGACCTCTCACCACAGCAGTCAGCCCCAGAAGGTGCCCCCGGGGGTCTCTGGGCACTTGGCGTGCATGTAGAAGAGCACGGAGCGTTTGGATTGAGTTTAATGTTCATGGCTTGCTGGGGTGCCTGCGATTAGGGAGCAGGAGCAGGTGGGCAGACGTTAAAAGGGTTTTGCTTTGGAGGCTGGCACGTGGCTGATTGCCAGACTGTTATGAGGTGTCTGGTGGTGGGTAGCCAATGTGGTGGAGGCAATCTGGCGGTGACATCTGTGCCCTGGATTGCCAGGGTGGGCGAGGAGGAGAGCTGGGGGAGGGGTGCTGGGTGCCCCTGCTCCGGCTGCACTGTCGTGGGGTGACACCACTCCTGGGGAAGAGGGTGGGTCGAGGGCGCGTCCCCCCGCCAGGACGTCCTTTGTCCCTGGCATTTGTACGAACGTTGCCTCGCCCTGTGTTTGAGACCCGCACAGTCACAAAAGCCGTGGCAGGTGGGGGGTTTAAAATGCATTTTCAGAACGGGGGCCCCAGCAGGCTCTGAGAAGCACTCAGGGGACCTCAGTACCGCCGCCTGCTCACGGAGGGCTCAGAGCAGCCACAGAGCAGCCACAGAGCAGCCACAGAGCCTGGGGCAGCGAGGGAGCCTCCTGGGGCCCCTGGTTTGGTCAGGACAGCGCGGCCGGCTCCCACTCAGGCAGCCGAGCAGCCGGGGTCCTCTGCGTCGCAGCCACCTGCCTCAACCCACGCCGTCTCAGTGCCTCACCCTCGCGCTTCGGGCTGGGTCTCATGTCTTACTGATCCTCGAACCCTCAGTCCCCAGCCCCCAGCGGGCAGCCAGCAAACATTCAGTGAAGGTCTTAAAGGGGTGCGGAAGTGGGTGACCCGGCATGGGGGTGCCTTCTCCTTTCTCGGTGTCGCTGTCCTTAATGGAATGTCTGCCCTTACAAGAACACGCCAAACCTTCGAGGCAGAAGTTGGCAAGCTTTCCTGGGGCTCGTGTTACCGGTGGGGACTCCTGAGCTCCCTCCTCCATGATAGGGGACGCCCGGGAATCTGCATTTTCCCAGGGGGCTCCCAGAGCGGGTGTGGGGTGGCTCTCAGAGCACTGCGGTCCTCGAGCTGGGGAGTGCTCCAGAAGGAGGCTCTCCACGCGGGGAGTCCACCGGGAGCCCGAGGTCTGGCGCCGGCCACGGCCATTCCCGCCCCCCACCAGGGCTTTTCCACCCCTTTGATGTCCTTGGGCCCGGCCCTCTGAGTCCCCGAGCCCCAGAGGTGCTTCACATTTTCAGTGGCGCGGTTGAAAGCAGTTGACATTTAAAAGACTTGAGTCTTTTACAGGAGAGCAACGACAAAGCATTACCTGGACGTGCGTTTAAAAACGAGTTACGTTTCCAAATGTCAGATAAACTCGGTTTTAGCCCCAGGAGACTGGCAGTCCCTCACAGCCACCCCTCAGGCGGTCAGGGGCCTGACGACTTGCTTTGTGAGCTGTCTTTCCTCCTGTCCCCCCGGATCTCGAACCCGTGCCTGCCCGCGTCTGCAGACTTAGGTGTACCCTTTGCACCCTAAGGTGAATCCGCCCAGTTCCCATGTCCAGTCTGGGGAGCCCTTCTCCCCCACTGAGTGGAGGGTGGTAGAGGCTGGCCCAGCCCTTGGCGCCCTGTCTCTTTGGACAGTCCCCGCAGGTGAGGGTGTGGCCTCCCCTTCTCACAGGCCAGAGAGTAACAGTATGAAACCACCCACAGATGTGTTACAGGTGAGGCCCAGGCCTCCGCTAGGTGCTCCTGTAATAGTTCTCCGAAGTGGTTAGTCACTCCCAAGCTGGCTCTTAGCCCTGTGTCCACCCAGGTGTACCTCACCGAGGGCGCGCGTCCCTGGGAACTCAGAGTTGCTGTGGGAGCCTCGGGTGCTGGGGCCACGATGACAGTGCCGGGAGGGCTGCCGACCCAGCCCTACTGATCGGGCTCCACCACCCTCCCTCGCCTCCCGCAGCCCCAAGGTGGGGGGAGGGGGCTTCTCCCCGGCAGGGCTGCATCCTGAGACGCGCACAGCAACGCCGGCGAAGGCCATGCGTGTCGGGGTCAGGTCAGCCGGCTTCGGCACCAAGCTCTTGTGCCCCATTGCTACTCAACCCCTCCGTCTGCAAAGTAGGGGTGGCGAAAGGACCCCTCTCAGGGAACTGTTCATTCTTACCCTCAAAAAAAAAAAAAAAAAAAAAAAAAAAAAAGATCAAGGACTTCCATGTGCCAGGCACTGCCCTAGGGGCTGACAGCTACGGGGAGAGACCGGCAAATGCCATCGGCGTGGTGAGCGAACGGAGGTGTGAGGGGTGCAGTTTCGGGGCTGGGGAGGTCGACCTGGTCACCGAGGAGACCGAGGAAGTGACTGCGGACGTGGGGTGACGGGGCCAGCGTGCCCAGCACACGTGCACAGGCCGCGTGGGGAGGCCAGTGGCACCGGCAGCCACGTGTTCTGTGCGGCAGGAGAGGCCGCCAGGGGCCGGGCCCCCGGAGCCGTGTAGGCGGTGTGAAGAATTTTGGGGTTCGGATCAATGAGAAGCCCCTGCAGGGTTCTCAGGAGGCACTGGCAGGGCTCCTCGGGTGACAGAGCGGAGACGGGCGGAAGGAGGAAGGAGGGTGCGGGAAGCCGTTTGGAGTTTCCTGTAACAACTCAGCAAGTTGGGGGGAGGGGGGGTGGGAGTGGGCGCAGATGCAGGACACGGCCGGCCGGGCCACTGGCGGTGGATTACGTGGCGGGCCCGGGGCCAGCGGGCAGGGGCCAGGCGTCCAGACTAGGTGCATTGCCTGCGCAGAGTAAGCCTCATTAGGTGTAAGTTATTGTGGGAATGGTTCACAGGGCAGCACTCCCTCCGGGCCGCACACCTCACACAAGCTCTGGTGAGCTGGCCTGCGCGGGGGGAACGGAGGGGCCGCTGGCCTCTCTTCTAGGACCGGAATTTGACCAAAGGTCGTGGGGCCCGTGTGTCCAGGGACCTTTCCTCTGACCCTGGTGCGGCCTTGGACCAGTATGTGAGGAAGGTAACGGAAGGAACTCCTGGCGAGTTCTCAGGCAGAACAAGCTCTCACCTGCACCCCAACGCCGGCCACGCAGGCAGAGGCGCTGCCGCCTGCTTCCCAGGCCTGAGCCCCACCCTCCTGCCCCCGGCTGTCCTGGTCCCTGCCTGTGCTTCTCCCTCTCTCATTGGCGTTCTCGACTATTCTCAGGGTTGCCAGGTTGTCAGCGGCCTCTTTCGGCTGGGAGTCAGACGCTCTGCTCGGGCCAAGCAGGCTCTCCTGCAGGGACAGCCCCCGGTGTGTCCTCTGGAACCTTCCATGGTGAGCTTAGTGCCCGGATGTCCTCAGGCGGCTCATCGTTGTAGTCTGACTCACACGCAGGACCTGTTTACACCTCCGTGTGTTGTAATAAGCGTCAGCAGGGCTGTTATGGGAGGGTCGGCCCCTCACATGGGTATGTGTTATTACCACCAGAGCAGTAGTCTTAATTTTTTTTTTGATCAATAACCTTTATTTTTAGAACAGCTTGATGTTTACAGAAACGCAGAGCTGAAAGTACAGAGCTCCCATGTACCCGCTCACCACCCTCACCCCTTCCCCTACCTCCCCTATAATTAACAACTAATATTAGTCTGGTGTATGTATTACAATTGATGGAGCAATAGTGATACATTATTATTAACTAAAGTCCACAGTTTATATTGGACAGTGCTCTGTGTTACATACATTTCTTGGGATTTGACAATGATGCTACGCATCCACCATGACAGCATCCCACGGAAGAATTTCAGTGCTCTAACGTGCCCCGTGCCCCACCGGGTCATCCCTCCTTTCTGAGAGCCTTTGACTCCACCGACTTCTTTTACTGTCTCCATAGTTTTGCCTTTTCCAGACTGTCCTGTAGTTGGAATCCTAGTTTGTAGCCTTTTCAGATGGGCTTCTTTCACGTAGCAATAGGCACGTAAGTTGCCTCCGTGTCTTTTTGTGGCTTGACAGCTCATTTGAACAATAGTCTGTCAGATTCCAGCTGCATCGTGACTGCTGGTACCTGGAGGTCCCCAGGTTGGGGCGGGGTCCCAGTTCCTTTTCAGTGCCTGGCATCTCTCCCCAGTGGCGTTTCCACTTTGTCCTCTCAGCCTTACTCTTCGGGTGGCCTGAACACATGTGGCCATCGCTGATTCGGGAGGCTTCCCAACATAGGAGGGGGAAAGCGTCTGGATTCAGTGTTCTGTGCTCAGGAAATCTAACACCGTGGTGACCCCCGGAGTCCGTCATGGGCTGTGTGGTAGCAGTTTGGGTAGTGTAGGGGAACTGTCATCTTTCTAAGAACTGGGCTCTAACCGGCTTTGAATTATTGTTGCCTTTGGGGGCACCCTGGGGGTAAATTGGGAGTTTCCAGCCTAAACAGTTCCACTTGGCTTCTAAGTGCTTTTACTAAGGTGGTGTCCACCGTCTTCTATCAGAAGATGGCTCTGGCCAGGTCACTAGATGGATGGGAAGCAAGACGTAGCCCAGTGTGACTTCTTAGGCACAGGCTGGGCAGCCACTGCTCACGCTCTCCTTGGGTGACACCAGCCGTGTCCTTTGGAGCCCGCCCCTGTACTTAGCTGTCTGTTCCCGCCGCCCAGTAGCAGTTGGAACTCGGCGCTCAGGTGCCTCAGGCAGATTTCTGAGCTGCTAGGCCCTCTGATCTTTCGATGATGTACAAGGCAGGGACCCCCCAAACAAACAAACAAACAAACAAACAAACCAAACCAAAACAAAACCCCTGGAGTTTATTTATAAAAAGTTGTGTGTTTATTCTTACATGTTTAAACTTCAGTTACCTCTAAAGTAGTCTCCACCGGATGCACTACACCTATTGAGACGCTTTTCCCACTGCTCGGACCAGTTTTTGAACTTGTTAATTCTGATGCCTTTTAGCACTTCTGCTATTTTTTGTTTCACTTCCACATGGGCAAAACGTTTGTTTCCCTTTGAGGACCTTTTTCATCAGGGAAACAAAACAGAAGTCACTCGAGGTGAGATGGGGTGAGTAGGGAGGGTGGGGTCAGGCCGCTGTTGGGCAAAACCTGCTGAACACCAGCGCGGCGTGGGCAGCTGCTCGTGGCGGAAGAACCAACCGGCCATCTGTTTGCCACAACTCGGGGCATTTCTTCTGCAAATCTTGCCACAGCCTTCTCAGAATTTCCAGGTAAAAACTTTGTTTGACTGTTTGACTCAGAAGAACAAATTCCAGATGCACAGTCCTTCCCACATGAAAGAAAGCTATCTCTCCAGAGATAGTCATTGGTTAAGAAGCATTGCTAAATGGCAGGTTTTAAGACAGGCAGAAGTTTAGGGGTGAAGGAGGCCTCAGGCCTTACAGAGGAGGGGCACCCGCCATGGAGGAAGATGGGGTTCAGACTCGGGAAAGCGCCCCCTCAGTCCTGCCCCACATGGTCATGCTGCTCTCCCGCCACTCCTCCTCCCCTGAGTCAGCATCGCCGTCACCTCCCCTACCCTCTGGGCCTGGGCACCTCTGGCCAAGTGCCCGCCCTCAGCACTCCACATCTCTGCTCACACTCACCGTCACACCCACCTGCTGCCCCTGCTTAACCCTTTCACTGCATTCACTGATTTCAAGGTCTCTCTCTTTCTTTTCCAAAATGTGTCAAAAGCCACACATACACACACAAAGTTGCTATTTTGACTATTTTATGCATATAACTCACATTTTCGAGCTGCTTTGTTTATAAACGACATTGTCTTTATTTTAAATTTTTGTTAAATGGTAATAAATTTCCCATTATATTGAATTTTAGCAAAAAATACTCAAAACCTACTAAGTGGCATCAGTTAGATTTAAGCACAGATAAACTGAACTCTCGTGGCATTGATGACGTAAAAAATTTATTACAGAATGTTACACAACTTGGCATACAAGACGCCTTTGTTTTTGACAGTGCCAGCCACAGGGAAACGTATTTTAAGATCTTACACATGTAGGAAAGTCCTGGAAACAGTTTCACATCGAGTGGCGTTTCTTTTGTGCGCGTGGGCAGTCGGCAGATGGACATCACGTCCGATGCACCCGAACATCGCAGCCGAAGGGTTAATAGGTGCCCTTGCTACCTGTGCCCTGCGAAGTGCTCTAGCTCAGACGACCTCCGGAACTGGTGCTGCTGCACTGTGGATGAGCAGTGACCCCCCAAAAAAGAACAGAATATGAGCTCATGTATCTGGGCTGCCACCCTAGCCCGTGTCATCTGTCACCAGGGTGTTCGAGTGGCCTCCGCGTGGCCCGCTCATGCCCTGACCCTCCTCCCTCCACCAGCCCATTCCTCCCAAAGCAGCCAGGGTGATCCGTTCTACAAGATAAGTGGCTCTTGGTCACTCGGGACCCAAGTTACAGTCTTCACAGGGGCCTCGCCCCAGGTCTGCTCTAGTCCTTGCGGCTTCTCAGACACCCCTGGGCCCTTGCTGCGCCCCCTTCGCCCAGGTATTGACACTGCTTTCCTCACCTTCCAGTCTTCATTCAGCCCTCTCCCTCTCAGCACTCTGACCGCCCTCCGACTCCCTGGCCCTCCCAGCTCTTATGTTTTCTCCAAACCATCTGTCCCCGTTTGCTACACAAGGCCTTAGCGTGCTTATGTTGCCTGTCTTCCCCGTTGGGGTTTTGCCTCCACGAGAGCGAGCATTTTTTCTCAATTGTTCATTCTTTATACCGGATGCCTAGAAAGTGCCCGGAGGGCAGCAGGTACTTAGGAAGTCGGTGTGGATTTGCCCAGGGCCCTTGGAGCCTGAGGTAGAGGTGCCTAGTTCTGGAACGCTCTCTGTGGCCAGTGATGAGAACCCTTCTATCTATAAGCTACCCTTCGTTTTATACTGCTGATTGTCAGGGCGACAGTTCTCTACTGGGCTGCTGTGACACCAGGCTGTGTCACAAGTCATTTTCTCAGTGATCACAGTGGAAGTACTAAATCAAGCGAGTGAAGGATCAAAAAATTAAAGATATATTCTAGGGTATTTATAAAAAAAAGTCTGTCTTGATGACTCCTATCACGGTGCTTTCCTTGAGCAGGAGGAAAGTGTGGTGCTCACTCTGGGTCCTGTGGGTTTTGTGTCCTCTCTGCTGCGGCTGTCATGTGTGTTTAGGCTCCCAGTGCTGCAGAAATGAACCTGAGCTGTGGGGTGTGTGGGGTAAAGAGGCGCCCAGGCCTGCTGTCCTGGGCGGCAGGAGCGGCAGCCTCCCTGGGTGTTATTTAAAACATCCCTTCGCTTTATCAGGGGGTCAGGTTCGGTCAGGTGATTTTGAGGGGTGCAAAGGAGGAGTCTGGGGCATTTTGCTGTTTGGCTCTGAGCAAGCGCTGGCCGTGGGAGGGTATTGAACACCAGTGTGTACTGGGGACATACTGAGGGGGGTTGCATCTTTTGCCAAGGGTGTGGAAACTGGAACGGTCTACATTTTGTTTATACCCCATTTTAGTTCTGTTTCAGGCCATCCTGTCCCAGGCCTCTGAATGGACCCCGTGCCAGCTCATCTTCCCTGCTTCTGCTCAGCTCCCCAGCTCTGGAAGTGTCCATTTGCTTTGTGCTTCTCGTCCTGGCCTTGGACTCCCTCTCGGTCCTGATTTTCTGTTTGCGCTCTGGCCTCAGCGACCCGCAGCTCTGCAGGACTTTCCTAGTTTATGTTCTGGTGCCGCTGGAGCACTACTTCCCCAAACGGGCCGTAAAGATGTGAAAGCCAGTGTTTTTTAGAGGTCCGCGGTTTTCCTCTTAGTGGATAGTTTGAGGGGGTGTAGACATCCAGGTTGGAAATCGTGTCCCCTCTGCTGGCAGCACTGCTGTCGGGAAGCCTGATGACGTGGACCGTCTGTCCTGGGTGTGACCTGTTGTCCTGCTGAGGGCCTCCCAGGTCTCCCCTTCATCCCTGATGTCCTGACATCCCCCAGCCCTGTGCTGTAGGTAAGCCGGGCTCCTTTGTAGGAGGAAGGAAACGGTCTTGTAGATCCCAGCGCTGATGTAAACGTTTACTATAACATTTAAACACGCACCACTGGAAACCAAGTATAAACTCCTTCTGCTCTGGTGCTTCCAATTACACAATCAAATCAAAATTGCAAATTAAACATAAATACCCAGGCAACGGGACTCAACCGTGAGACAGGAGTTTACTGCGATGACTGATGTCGTTCTTTTTGTTAGGAGTTGGGGACAGAGTGCCACAGCTCGCGGTCCTTGCAGTGCTGTCTTCTGGCTTTGCCGGCTGTGAATAAGTTTTTTTTTTTTTTTTCCTTATTAACCCGTGGCAATTAATGTAATTCTGCTTGATGACGGTGTGCAAATACAGCTGACTTGGTTATAGGATGGTCATCCAGACGATTCTTAAACTAAATAGGCTTCTGTTCAGAACATTTTTTCCTTTGGATTGTCATTAAAATAAAAGCATGACCTGTACATGTTTTCCTAGAGAACTCACATAATCCTCACGATTCAGTTTTTAACCTCTTCCTATGCCGTTTCCCCTGCAGGCTTGTAGGCAGATGAGCTCTCAGAAGTGTGGGCTGCCATCATAGGCCATTCTGCACTCCCTGCCCTCCTGCCGCCCCCCTGTGTCCCCCTCAGTGGCTACCATGTTCACAGGACTCTACTCCCAGGGTACTTCACATCCCCGCTTTGCGGTGGGGACTGAGCTGTGAGCCACTCTCACCCTCAGGGCACTGTTAAGCTGTGTGTCATAGAGCTCAAAAATTGAAATTCATTCTTGCGTAAACATCTCTGCCCCCTTCACTATTACAGAGAGAGACGAGTGTGTGTATCTTTAAAAAGCTAATACCACACTTGACAGGATTCATGGTGTAAATTTTCTGGCTAGTTAGAAGTGTGTGTGCATGTGGTGTGTGTGGAGTGTGTGTGCGTGCGTGTGCATGTGGTGTGTGTTGAGTGTGTGTGCATGCGTGTGCATGTGGTGTGTGTTGAGTGTGTGTGCGTGCACGTGTGCATGTGGTGTGTGTTGAGTGTGTGCGTGCGCATGTGCATGTGTGTGTT